>JABMCL010000615.1:50000-55000 GCA_018857735.1 Alviniconcha marisindica | reverse complement strand
ATGCATGTGTGTGTTGGGTGTATGTGCGTGTGTGTTTGTTTGTTTGTTTGTTTGTGTGTGTGTGTTTGTGTGTGCGCGCGCGCGCGAGCGCGTGCATGTCTGTGTGTGTTGTGTGCGTGTATGTGTGTGGGCGTGGGTGACTGTGTTTGTTTGTGTGGGGGGAGGTGGCTCTGTGTGTGTGTGTGTGTGTGTGTGTGAGTGTGTGTGTGTGTGTGTGTGTGTGTGTGTGTGTGTGTGAGTGTGTGTGTGTGTGTGTGTGTGTGTGTGTGTGGCTGAACAAGCGCACGCGAGCGTTAGAAAGAGTGGAAAGAGAGTAGAAGAGCCAATCGGATAGGTAGGGAGAGCTATATTTTAAAAGGCAGTGGGCAAAAATATGTAAGCGTTAGTAACGGTGCTCCTCGCCGCCATTACCTCGCCCAGCACAGCAAACACAACGGGGGGAGGTGGAGGGGGTGGGGGGTGTATATAGTCATTTGATTTTAACGTCCCGTCACACAGGAAAGGAGGAGAGAGAGAGAGAGAGACAGAGACAGAGACAGAGAGTGAACGAGACAGACAAACAGATATTAACTGATAAGCTTTGTTACACAAGAATAAAGTTGTTGGCACGAATGCCTGTCGGAAAACTGCGCTTGATATAATCACAACACAAGCAAACGGTACAACAAAACGGAGTTTTTAAAACAAACCAAAGAACCAGGCAGACCGGGGGGGGGGGGGATATTTTTAGAAATGAAATAAAGTATGCACAAATGAGAAGCTGCAATTAAACATAACAATTAAAGGAACATGAACACAGTTTTAATATACTAGAAGTAAGGGTAGAGAGGGGTGAAGAGAGAGGGAGGGAGAGGGAAAACTTTATTTTACAATTATTGTAGTTTAGGTTCAGTCAAACACCTGTCTAACAACTAGTCCGAGAGAGAGAGAGAGAGAGAGAGAGAGAGAGAGAGAGAGAGAGAGAGAGAGAGAGAGAGAGAGAGAGAACTCGAACTCAAACTCGAAAACTTTAGTTTCCAAGGATTGTAGTTTACGTTCACTTAGACCTAACAACTAGTCCCTGCTAAGCTACTGATAACGCGAAAAATGGAGAACAAATAAAAAAAGAGAGAGCGAGACAGACCGACAGACCGAACACAAACAAAGGGATTTCAGTGAGGAGAGAAATCCAGACAAAGAGGCAGGCAGGCAGAGGAAAAAGGTTCCATCAACACATCCACCAGGAACACTGCCGTCATCCGAAGACCCTTGCCCTTCAAGCACGCAGTGACAAGGTGGCAGTCATTACGGGGTGTGTTGGATGTCAGACCGCTCTGTCTGCTGCCAGCATCACACGTGTCCACCCGCCGGGGAGGCAGGTAGGCAGGTGGCGAATGCTGGAAAACCGTTGTGCCAGACCGCCAGACATTTGCGATAGAAGGTGTGTTCGGGTGGAAGCGTGGTTATATACCTGTTGCGGGTGCGTGTGTTCCTCCTGAAGGTTAGTGGTTCTTGCAGTCGAATTTTTCCCTGCTTGATTTCGTAAGACTGTAAGCTGCAGACATGGCGTACTCTCAGTGATTCACTTTGTATGTTGTATTTTCTGCGTTTATGACTATGTTCCTGCTGAAATTAAGGCCGATGGCATTTTTTGCTGTTGATGGTGGTGCAGTTTTTTGTTGTTGCTGTTTGTTGTTGTTGTTGTCGTTTGTTGTTTGTTTGTGGTTTGTATGTCTTTTGTTTGTTGTTGGGGTTTTGCTTGTTTGTTATTGTTGCTGGGTTTTTTGGGGGTTGTTGTTTTTGGGGGTGTTTTTTTGGAGGGGGGAGGGGGGGGGGTTGTTGGGTTGTTTACATACTGAAATATCTTATCGTTCTGTCATCGCCGAGAAGTTTATAAACGAAGTGATTAGCTTCCGCCGTCCAGAGCTCAGGAGCTGTGTGAAAGTGGAGGTAGCCGTCCTTGGCTCCCCCGTCCCTAACAGTCCTTATGGTCTCTGTGGATGTAAAGCAACGTTGAAGACAAAACAACAGAGCTCAGGAGCTGTGTGAAAGTCGAGGTGAGCGTCCTGGGCTCCGCGTCCCTAATAGTCCATAAGGACTATGGTCCCTGTGGAGGTAAAGCAACGGTGGACTGAACTTCCCCGTTGTAGTCGATCGAGTGTAAGTCTTTGGACTCTTGCTGTATATTACTGTTGTTGTAGTGGAGCAAGTGGAAATGCTTGAACCATTTTGGTGTATTCTTATTTTGCTGTAGCTAATCGAGCCTGTGTTTTATGTTTGTGTAGGGATTGACCTTGTGGACTTGAAAGAGTTTACATAATTATATGATGACGGTTTTGAAATACGCGTTCATGCTTTATTGATCGTCCTGAGGAGACCATGTGTGACTGTCATGACGCTAACATCCAGCTACTAACTAACTCGAGAGGATGTGTTTGAGCTGCTGCTGTATTCTAACTTCGCTGTAGCAGAGTTCAATTCAGTTCAGTTCGGTTCAAGATGGTATGTATGCGCTCGGAAAAGCCCATGTGCGCTCTAACCCGTTTCTCAGAAGTTTCCCCAACGTTGCCTTTGAAACGGTTCCAATGTTTTTGTGATTGATGATGGCCCTCTCACTGTAGCTGATTGACAGGAAATGTTGGAGCTGGTGCTGTATTGTTCTTGTTGTCGGTGATCGCTTATATATTCTCCGCTCTCGAGAAGACTCACTGCGCTCGCATGTGATTCTACATGAGTGACTAGCGTTTTATAGCGCGTTTCTGAATAGCCATCGAAGTGGTGTACTTACGGCGCTGACATGGATGGTGCCACATGAAACTGCTGCCATCTCGGCGAGTTCTGTGTACACCACACAGCCATGCACCTTGTCACTTGATGCAAAGCCACATACGTCATGTGCATGCGTGTTTAGCTGTAACCTGCCACCTGCGCTTCTGGCAGAATGACCGGGACCTTTTGCATGCTACTGCGGTAACACGGGGGTGGAACGGATACCGAAATAAGAGTCAGCACTGAAAGTTGATCCTGGAGAACAAAATTCGCCCGTCGTTCCTGCAGGGACTCGAACCCGGGACCTTTCACTCGCGAGTCCGACGCTCTAACCACTGAGCTCCTCCCGCTCCCCGCACTGCATGTGCTGTCGTTGGTGGCGTGGAAGTGTTGTGACTGTTTCTGTCACGTTCAGTGGCTTTGTCCAGTGTTGCGCCGTTGTGTCCTTGCAAGCAACGTATAAACAACCTTCTGCCTTCCGTCTGGCTTTCGTCGTTTACTTACACTGGTCATTGGTCAAGTGCGTTGTGCGGCTCGTGGGCGACTGGGTGGCCTAACCGAGCGGTGAGGTCAATCTACTCAGGATTGAGAGGTTGTGGGTTCCAATCCGGGTCGTAGCGCGCGAGCCCACCCTACCCACTTCGTCTGTTTAGTAGGGGTCATTCAGGACGTTGTCTTCCGGCTTTGTAGTAGTACCGTCAGTTTCGTTCCTCTGGTGAGACGAAAACCCGCGGTCTCTTATGCACAGGATATGAACCAGCATACTGCTGTAAGGACAACACATTTATGTACACATACACGCACGCACGCATACGCGCGCACGCACACACACGCGCGCGCGCACACACACACACACACACACACACACACACACACACACACACACACACCACACACACACACGCACGCAGCACACACACACACACTCACGCACGCAGGCACACACCACATGCACGCACGCACACACGCGGCCTCTCTCTCTCTCTCTCTCTCTCTCTCTCTCTCTCTCTCTCTCTCTCTCTCTCTCTCTCTCTCTCTCTCTCTCTCTCTCTCCCTCCCTCCCTCCCTCCAATCTTCACACAACTTAACCCACGGAAGCTGCACTGTCCCTGTTCAGTCACGCAGGCCTAGCGAACGATGAGGAATCGGCGGCCTTTCTCTAACACGTAGCGCTCCCTGCCGTAACACCACCCGTCCTGACGGCCTAGATCGATAACTATTGACTACATTTCCACACACACACACACCGCACACACACACACACACACACACACACACACACACACACACACACACACACACACACACACACACACACACACACACACAACACACACACACCAAAAGAAATGAAATGAATTAATCTCCTTGTGAGAGACTGCCTAGTGTGCTGCAGGAGATGTCCCGGAGATTCCGAATGTTTTTTTGGGGGGTGTTTTTAATTGAGGGGGTAGGGGTTGGGGGGGGGGGATATTCAAAGGGAGAGAATCGCGTGAATGGATGTTTTGGGGCTGGTCATTTCTTGCGATGAAAGTGGGATGTTTTAGCCTGTGGCCAAGAAAGAGAGAGGGATGGAACTGATTGATTTTGTGTTGGTATTTAACGCTGAGTCAACCACGAAGGTCACGTCATGTGATACGACCTTTCCTGGAGCGAAAACACACTTTATCCGTTTAGACCGTTGTATGATTTTGGCGCTGTACGTACGTGTACGTATTTCGACTGGGATTCATGAATTGATTTAAGCAGGAGAAGAGATTTAAATGTGTGTTGACTTGTTCGTCATGAGCAAGATGCCCCGTGAATTGGACGTAAAATTCCAGTCTTTCGTTAATTTTATTTTTATTTTTTATGTAACATACTTCATTACCCCTTGCGGGAAATTCGGATCGTAGTTTACCTGGGTAAGTCTACAGCAGCCGCAAGAGCAGCGCTGCCCATTCCTACCGTGCCAGTGTGTGCATTGTGTTCGTGTGTTTAAACAGTGGCATGGCGGACAGCTAAGTGCTTGGGATGTTCAGCGTGCACACAGACGTTGATGCATCTGATTGCACACACACGGGAGATGTAAAAACGCCGCTGGTCAGAGAGTCTGCGCTGAAAGTTGAAATCCTTTGTTGCACCGGGGAATCGAACCCGCGTCTCTGTGTTGCACCTGACCTTTCGGTCCGACGTTCTGTCGACCGAACTATCCCACCCTAGCTGCCTCGTAATCAGATCACAAAGAAAGGTCTGACGTTCGGCTCCTGTCA
>JABMCL010000615.1:22500-37500 GCA_018857735.1 Alviniconcha marisindica | reverse complement strand
CCCCCCCCCCGCCCCCCCCCCCCTCCTTCCCCCCCCCCCCCCCCCCCCCCCCTCCTTCCGTCTACAGTCAAGGTGGTGGCCTCCGAATCCGATTAAACAAATAGGTGAAGACCCGTGTGCAACGTGCTTGTGATTTTTAAAGACCTCACAGGGGGGTGGGGGGTGGGGGAGGTCTCTGCCTTTAAAAAAAGAAGAAAAAAAGACGTCCACCAGCTGTGTGTTCTATGTGGAAAACTGCCCCATTTTGTTCCATGCAAAAGGTTCCCAGTTTTGACCACGATTATGTTGTTCTTACGGGGCATTAAAATCCCAGAACTAACGAACTAATTCTTTCTTCAGCCTTCCCATTTCGTCCCCCGCTCTAATAAATCTGTCTTCTTGGGTTGCGGGAAGTGCATTAGATAAAACGCAGGGCGTGGTATTGCTGCCAGAATGTTGGTGGTGCTGGTCGACCATGATGGTCGTTTTGTTGCGTTGTTTGAAAACAAACACATAAAGCATTCCAAAGAAGATGAAAAACATTACACCCTCAGCTGGCAAATCCTTTCTTTCTGTCTCTTCCCCTTTCTTTTCTTCTCTCCCCTCGGTACAAAGCATACAGAAGGTTGATAAGCACACTGAAGGAGACAGTACGAAACAAATCGCATGTTTTAGGAACGAGTTCCTTTGACTTCATAGGCAACGAGCAAGCAAGGGAAACGTTGTTAAGATAATTAGCCTGTTTTCGCCTGCAGGTTGCCGTGGTGTGGTAATAGGGCTGTGCCTAATTCCTTGGGCGTTGTGTAGTGGAAGGAATCTGTTTACAAGCTGTTTAGTATCGATTGACCTATTAAAGAGAGCATTCTTTGCTATTAATATGAACACTTTGTGGGGTTTTCTGTCAAGTCTGATTCCGATTTTTTTGATAGGCGAAAATTATTTTTTGTTTGTTTGGTGGTGATGATGGTGCCGTTGTTTTGTTTTTCGAGGGGTTCGTGTGTGTGTGTGTGTGTGTGTGTGTGTGTGTGTGTGTGTGTGTGTGTGTGTGTGTGTGTGTGTGTGTGTGTGTGTTATTGTTGTTGTTCTTGGTGGTGATGGTGTTGCTTTTTTGGGTGTTTTTTGTTGTTGTTGTTATTGTTGTTGAGGTCTTGTGTTTTTGATTGATTCTCTTTTTTGCTTTTCGTTTGTTTGTTTGTTGGTTGGTTGGTATTTTGTTTGTTTGCTTGCTTTTTCTTATGGACGCATTCACTGTATCGACTGCATAAAACCATTTCGTGGCAAATACGTTGTGCTAATCGTTATAGTTGTAGCCTCGGTCACTTTTTTTGGAACCAAAAACATGCTTATTTAACGCCAGATTTATTGTGCGCTATTTACTTTTTAAGTTTCCGTCCCCAGGATGTTTTAAGGGAATGGAGTGAAGAATGAGGGCGGGGTGATTGGGGTGGGGTGGGTGCAGGGGACTTCGCCCTCCACCTTCTCGTAAGTTCAGAGTTTCCGGTGCTGGCGGTGAGCGTACCTTGGCGGAATCAATTGGATTTGTGAGGAGGTGGTACTGGATCGGTCTATTGTGGTTTTAAGGGGAGGCAGGGTGTTGACTCAGATGGTTACAGTCGGTAATTGGATTTTGACGTCTTGCCACTCGCACCGAGTTACCTCAGGACGAAAAAGTGGCTCAGTTCAAAGGAACCAGTTTAGCTTGGAATAGAAAGAGGCCGAGTCAGTCTGCCTCATTCTGTTCCTCTGTCCGTATTATATATTGCGTGTCTGTTGTGTATGGTGTCTTTTTGTCAGTCCGTGTTATGTATGGGTTGTTGTTTTTTTGTCTGTCGGTGTTGTGTATGATGTCTGTTTTTTCCTTCTGTTAGCGTTATGCGTGGTGTGTGTGTGTGTGTGTGTGTGTGTGTGTGTGTTGTGTGTGTGTGTGTGTGTGTGTGTGTGTCCTGCATGGTGTCTTTTTGTCTGTCGGTGTTGTGTATGATGTCTGATTTTTCTGTCTAATTGTTGTGCCTCGGACGCATTAATTAAGGGGGGTGTTTGAGGTTCTCTCTTCACATTGTAGAGAAGGTCAGAACACAGCTTGGCATGCTTCGGCTACTGCATCAGATCAGCCTTCCTGTTTTTTACTAGTCATCTGACAGTTGTCTGTCTCCGGGTCATTCTGTCTTCGTGGCCGTTCCTTCGTCCACTTTTCTCGCTTTTGCTGTTTGCTTGACGGTGCCCAAAAATACGTTCTTTGTTCAGTCGCTTTGCAATCCATGTGATTTGAACGAGGTCCTTCCCCTGTAATTTTCTGTTCGTTGTTCGGTGAAACCGAATCTCTCTCAAGCTCTTCAAGTTACCGCCAAGATAAACCTTTTCTCAAACAACTTCCGCGTCCACGAGAGTTCAGTGCCGCGTCGCCTTACCAAATGTTGGACCGGCTCAGCTCGGGACCCAAATGTTGGACCGGCTCAGCTCGGGACCCAAATGTTGGACCGGCTCAGCTCGGGACCCAAATGTTGGACCGGCTCAGCTCGGGACCCAAATGCTAATGGCTGCTGAAGCTGATTTTGGGAACGGTTTTTGAAAGGTTTCGCTGTGTGTTTTTGCGTGCGTTTAAAAAAAAAAAAAAAAAATGTTTTGTTTTGTTTTTGGTTTTTTCTTCTTATGTTTTTTTTTTCTTTCTTCTGAAGAAATGTTTGTCTTCAGCAGGAAAAGCAAAACGTGGTTTTTAATGATTCGGTCGTGTTGTTGAGTAAAATTGCACTAATTCGGCGACGTATTTTTCGACTGTACAGATATGTTATTTTTACCGTTGTCTCTTCTTCTTCTTCTGCTTCTTCTTTTCTCTCTCTCTCTCTCTCTCTCTCTCTCTCTCTCTCTCTCTCTCTCTCTCTCTGTCTGTCTGTCTATCTTACTTTTTTGGAAGAAACTTGATTAAATGCTTTTGGTCGGTTGTGGGTCTCTGAAATGTTAATCTTTATGCTTAATTGTTACTGTTGCCTTGTGTGGAGGATTCAGTTATGGTTGCTGTATCTTTAAAGGTGTGCATGTGCTGTGCTGGTTACAAGCACTGATGTAGGTACAGAAAGATTCTGCTATTTGACAGCCATAACCTTGCTTAGTGCTTCATCCAAATGCCTTCTAAGAGAAGATTCAAAGTCCCTCTTGTTAAAACAAACCGTTTTCAGTCTAGCTCCATTCCGTCGGCCATTTGTTAGATGAATTCTTTGAAGTTGTGACGGGAATGTTGCGAGGACAAGGAGTTTCTGATTGCTGTTCCTGTGTGTGTGTGTGTGTGTGTGTGTGTGTGTGTGTGTGTGTGTGTGTGTGTGTGTGTGTGTGTGTGTGTGTGTGTGTGTGTGTGTGTGTGTGTGAGTGAGTGAGTGAGTGAGTGAGTGAGTGAGTGAGCATGTGTACGTGCGTGCATGCATGTGTGTGGGTGGGGGGAGGGGAGGAAGCTAGGATTATTATTGTTATTCTCCGCTCCCCAGATGGTGTATTATTATTTTATTCTGGATTCTGCCTTCCTCAAATGGTGTATTTCCTATTCTGTATTCTCTGCTCCCCATGTGGTGTATGATTTTCTGTATTCCTCGCTCCCCATGTGGTGTTTTACTTCCTGTTCTGTACTCCTCGCTCCCCCAGCTGGTGTATTATTTTCTATCGTGTACTCTCCGCTACCCAAGTGGTGTATTTTCTCTTCAGTATTCTCGCTCCCCAGGCTGTGCATTTTCTACTTTGTATTCTACCCAACTCAGGTGGTGTATTTTCTATTCTGTATTCTGCCCTACTTGGGTGGTGTATTTTCTATTCTGTATTCTGCCCTACTCGGGTGGTGTATTTTCTGTTCTGCCTTACTCGGGTGGTGTATTTTCTATTCTGTATTCTGCCGTACTCAGGTGGTGTATTTTCTACTGTGTATTCTGCCGTACTCAGGTGGTGTATTTTCTATTCTGTATTCTGCCCTCTACTCAGGTGGTGTACTTTCTACTGTGTATTCTGCCCTCTACTCAGGTGGTGTACTTCCTACTGTGTATTCTGCCTTCTACTCAGGTGGTGTATTTTCTATTGTGTATTCTGCCCTACTCAGGTGGATGCCGTGAGGAGCTGCGGCCGGCGTCCGTGCTGCACTGTGACCCTCCGTGCTGGGTGGTCAGCTCTGACTGCGTGGACACCAACGTGTGCGGCTGCCTGGGCCTCCTGCAGCCCGTCTACTCCGCCAACCGCACGCTGATCGACTGCACCATGAACGCTAGCTCCACCACGCCCGGCCCCACCGCCTCGGTTGAGCCAGGTGAGTTAAGTGTAAGCCACACAAACAGCAGGCGAGTTAAGCGCAAGTCACACGAACAACAGGCGAGTTAAGCGTAAGCCACACGAACAACAGAGTGTAAGCCACACGAACAACAGAGTGTAAGCCACACAAAAAAACAGGTGATTTTAGTGTAAGTCACACGAACAGCAGGAGAGTTAAGTGTAAGCCACACGAACAACAGGCGAGTTAAGTGCAAGGCACACGAACAACAGGTGATGTAATTGTAAGCCACACGAAAAACAGGAGAGTTAGTGCAAGTCACACGAACAACACGAAGGTTAAGTGCAAGTCACACGAACAACAGGTGATTTAAGTGTAAGCCACACGAACAACAGGTGATTTAAGTGTAAGCCACACGAACAACAGGTGATTTAAGTGCAAGTCGCACGAACAACAGGCTAGTAAGTGTAAGCCACACGAACAACAGGCAAGTCAAGCGTACAGAGTGTAAGCCACACGAACAACAGGTGATTTTAGTGTAAGCCACACGAACAACAGGTGATTTAAGTGTAAGCCACACGAGCAACAGGTGAGTTAAGTGCAAGTCACACGAACGACAGGCGAGTTAAGCGTAAGCCACACTGACAAACAACATGCGAGTTAAGTGTAAGCCACACGAGCAACAGGTGATTTAGTGCAAGCTACACGAACAACAGATGATTTAAGTGTAAGCCACACGAACAACAGGAGAGTTAAGTGCAAGTCACACGAACAACAGGTGATTTAAGTGTAAGCCACACGATCAACAGGTGAATTAAGTGTAAGCCACACGAACAATCTGAGGACATGCCACACACTGCGATTTCAACTACAAGACAAAATCGCTTTATCGAAAGCATCGTTGTTGTTGATCGCTTGTATCTAGCGCTATTTTCCGCTCTCGAGCAGACTCACTGCGCTCGCATGTGTTTCTACATGAGTGACTATAGCTTATTATATCGCGTTTTTGAATATCCACCGGAGTGGTGTACTTACAGCTCTGTTTGATTGTTACATGACTGGTGCCACGTGAAACTGCTGCCATCTCGGCGCGTTCTGTGTACGCCATACAACCATGCACCATGTTTACGTCACTTCATGCAAAGCCACATACGTAGGGTGCATGCGTGTTTAATTGTAACCTGCCACCTGCATTTTTGGCAGAATGACTAATCGTGTGGCTAAGACTTTAGTGTGATGGGCTTTCGGAGATAGTTCCTCACACTTTCTCACACGGACACTACCGCCTCGACGATAGACAAATAATAATGATTACCGGCAGATTGATGGGCAGTGAACGGATAGGATGAGAATAGTTACAATTATATTTGTGCCTATGAACGTATCATAATATGACAGTCAGATGTGTGCGATACTGTTAATTTCACAATGCACTTCCATAAGTAATATATTATACAGTCTGTTTAAATAATGCTTGTGGCATTTGCACGTTATTGCGCGGCTCTTAGACTGTGAATCTGTGATACATGCAGATTGTATTCCGTTGTTTGTTATTCATGTGTGGCCCCCACGTTTTCTTTTGAATGGAATAAAGAAGATCCAAACACATAAAAGGTTCAAAAGAAAGTTGTTTATTAGAACAAAACACAACATACGAATTTTCGGGATAATCCCCTGTCAAGCTACAAAACGTCACACGCACTGGACACGGAAATGACGTAGCTCCACCAAAAACAGACAAGTGGCTTAGCTTTCCATCTCATTTTTAATTGTTAGTTTTACCGTTTAACTGTTGTTTAAGTGTCGTTTTGTAGCTTGATACTAGGGGATTACCCCGAAAATTCCCATGTTGTGTTTTGTCCTGATAAATAGCGTTCTTTTGAACCTTTTACGTGTTTGGGTCTTGTTTTAGAACGCTAGCAGTCATTTTTTGTTCAGAATTTTGGAATAAGTGAGTACGTAACTTAGTGTTTTACGCCCAGTCAACCAGAACGGTTATATCAGGGCGATTTTGGAATAAAGGAGTACTTGACTTGACTCTTGACTCGTCTGCCTCTTGTTCTTTCGCAGGCAGCAGCACAAGCCCGTGGATGTACGCAGTAATCGCTGTGGGCACCATCTTCGTCATCTCCGTGGCTGCTGCTCTCTACAACATGTGGTGAGTACATGCACTCGCTGTCATCGGCAGGTCTTTCAGCACAGCTGCAAACCAGTGTGGCTTCATTTTCATTATGATTGAGTTGCTCTGCAACATGTGGTCAGTCTCATTGTCATCAGCAGGTCTTTCAGCACAGCTGTAACCCGGTTTGGCTTCATTTTCATTATGATTGAGTTGCTCTGCAACATGTGTCAGTCTCACTCAACAGCAGGTCTTTAAGCACAGCTGTAATTCTGTAAACCTGTGTGGCGTCATTTTCATTATGATAGAGTTGCTCTGCAACATGGTCAGCCTCACTCAACGGCAGGTCTTTCAGCACAGCTGTAAACATCCGTTGCTTTTCACTGAGTTTTTGCCGCGCTGTAACATGTCGTCAGTATATACACTGTCAACGACAGGTCTTTTGTAAACCTGTGTGGCTTTTTATTGAGCTTTAGTTGCTCTGTAGCATTTGGCCAGTACGCTGTCAACGACAGGTCTTTCGTAAACCTGTGTGACTTTTTATTGAGCTTTAGTTGCTCTGTAGCATTTGGCCAGTACGCTGTCAACGACAGGTCTTTCGTAAACCTGTGTGACTTTTTATTGAGCTTTAGTTGCTCTGTAGCATTTGGCCAGTACGCTGTCAACGACAGGTCTTTCGTAAACCTGTGTGGGCTTTTACTGAGCTTTACTTGTTCTGTAGCATAGCTCTATGAGTCTTGCTTTCTCCATGATGTGGTCAGTACACTTTCAGCAACAGGTCTTACTGCAGAATTGTACATCTTCGTCTTTGACTCTGTGAGTCTTACTGTCTCCAAGATATGGTCAATAAGTACGCTATCAACAACAGGTCTTACTGCAAAGTTGTACATCTCCGTCTGTGGCTCTGTGAGTCTTACTGTCTCCAAGATATGGTCAATAAATACACTATCAACAGCAGGTGTTACTGCAGAGTTGTACACCCTCGTCTGTGGCTCTGTGAGCCTTGCTGTCTCCAGGATGTGAGCAGTACACTATCAACAGCAGGTGTTACTGCAGAGTTGTACACCCTCGTCTGTGGCTCTGTGAGCCTTGCTGTCTCCATGGTATGGTCAATAAGTACGCTATCAACAACAGGTCTTACTGCAGAGTTGTACACCACCATTTACAGCTCTGAGAGCCTTGCTGACTCCATGATGTGAGCAGTACACTATCAACAACAGGTCTTACTGCAAAGTTGTACATCTCCGTCTGTGGCTCTGTGAGCCTTGCTGTCTCCAGGATATGGTCAATAAGTACACTATGAACAACAGATCTTACTGCCAAGTTGTACACCTTCGACTGTGGCTCTGTGAGCCTTGCTGTCTCCATGATATGGTCAATAAATACACTATCAACAGCAGGTGTTACTGCCGAGTTGTACACCTTCGTCTGTGGCTCTGTGAGCCTTGCTGTCTCCAGGATGTGAGCAGTACACTATCAACAACAGGTCTTACTGCAAAGTTGTACACCTTCGTCTGTGGCTCTGTGAGCCTTGCTGTCTCCAGGATATGGTCAATAAATACACTATCAACAGCAGGTGTTACTGCAGAGTTGTACACCTTCGTCTGTGGCTCTGTGAGCCTTGCTGTCTCCAGGATATGGTCGATAAATACACTATCAACAGCAGGTATTACTGCAGAGTTGTACACCTTCGTTTGCAGCTCTGCGGGTGCACTCGAGGATAGTAAGCAAGGCTGGCGCAGATATTAAGATCCCCACTGCTGAGAATCAATAGCTTCCCCGTTTTTTGTGTCTGGAGTCGGTGATAAGATAGCTTTGTGTGCTTTGCCTACTGCCAGGGACTGAACTGATTCTGCCTTTCTACTTTTTGCCTCCTCCGCTCATTCAACTTCATTTCCCCCTGAACCAAGACTGTCTGATTTTATTTCGTTCTTTCCTCTCTCTCTCTCTCTCTCTCTCTCTCTCTCTCTCTCTCTCTCTCTCTCTCTCTCTCTCTCTCTCTCTCTCTCTCTCTCTTTGCTAGTTTCTTCAGAACAACAACAAAAATTATGTTGTCATGATTATGGACAGTCCATCACTGTTCATCTCCTAGCATACATTTCTCTCTTTGGTGCTGTAGGTTCGCTTTCTAAAACGACCATTCCGAGCGGTTCACGGAAAGTTGACTACTGTTTCCATGGCTGTTTGCTGAGGTAATTTGGTTAAGCGACAGGGCAGACGTCCCACGTCAGTCCAGAGCTAAGCAAGATTAGGACCCATTTAGACACCTGAGGAAAGGGAATCTGCGAATTAGCGAATTTCAAGAAAGAACTCACTTTGCTGATTGCCCTTTCCAGCACCCCTTGCCCCCTCCACCTTCCCTTTGGCGCGCGTTCACTTCTTGCCCCCTCCATAACCTTCCCCTCCTCCTTCCTTCTCGCGTCATATGGCGCGTCGTTCTTCTTACGTCGGACTGAATTCTCTGTGGCCGTTTGTGTCATTCTGCGGCGCTTCTACCCTTACAGCAGTCGTTCTTCTCTTCGTCACATATTGCGTCATAGGTTACGTCATCCGTCACGTCTGCTGCTTAAACTGCCATTACTGTCTCTCTCTTGGTCATACGTGACGTCGTATCTTTTCAATGGTCATTACCATTTCTCTCTTGGTCATACGTCACGTCATACGTCACGTCGTATCTTTTCAATGGTCATGACCATCTCGCTCTTGGTCATATGTCACGTCATACGTCACGTCTAATACCCTTACAACAGCCATCACCATCTCGCTCTTGGTCATACGTCACGTCTGCTACCTTTACAACGGCCGTTATCATCTCTCTCTCTCTCTCTCTCTCTCTCTCTCTCTCTCTCTCTCTCTCTCTCTCTCTCTCTCTCTCTCTCTTGGTCATAAGTCACGTCTACTACCCTTACGACGGCCATTAACTTCTCTCGATCGTGGGCATACGTCACGTCATACGTCATGTCTGCTTCCCTTACAGAGGCCATTGTCATCTCTCTCTTGGTCCTACGTCAAGCCTGCTGCTTGCGACGCTCATTTCCATCTCTCTCTTGGTCATACGTCACGTCTCACGTCCCCTTACAACGGTCATTATCATCTCTCTCTCTCTCTCTCTCTCTCTCTCTCTCTCTCTCTCTCTCTCTCTCTCTCTCTCTCTCTCTCTCTCTCTCTCTCTCTCTCTCTCTCTTTTGACTGAACCTAAACTACAATCCTCGTAAAATTAAGTTTTCGAGTTCGAGTTTCTCTCTCTCTCTCTCTCTCTCTCTCTCTCTCTCTCTCTCTCTCTCTCTCTCTCTCTCTCTCTCTCCTCTCCCTCTCTCTCTCTCTCTCTCTCTCTCTCTCTCTCTCTCTCTCTCTCCCTCTCTCTCTCTCTCTCTTTGTCATACGTCACATCATACGTCACGCCTACTGCTTACAACGGCCATACCCTCCTTCTTTCGTCATGCTTGTACTTTATTTCTGACTTCTTTTTCTCGGGGAAAGGGTCCTTTTTATGACAACATTTGCTCACAGTTCATAGCGCTCGTTTTATGGCGGGGAAGGCGGGATTTGTGTTTCTTTGTTTGTTGTTGTTGTTGTTTTATTGGGGGGTGGGGGGGTCTTGTTTTAGCAGGTACGTCCCCCCCCCTCCCCCCCCCCCCCTTCGCCCCTCCCCCCCTCCTCCCTCCCAAAAAACAAAAACAAAAAACGTTAATTGCAATAGCTACCGGTGCGTTTCCTGTCTGTTTGCTGGTGCATTAAGTTGTTCTCGACAACCCTGTTACTATTAAAATATATGTATAATTTTCAATGTACAATAATTCGATGACGATCCGGTGATGCGTTTAGTCGAACAGACAAGACAACAGATCCAGATTCCTCATACCAGACTGTCCACTGTTGGTTCCCGCGCCTTTTCTGTCTTCGGTCCCTCTACATGGAATGACCTTGCCCTTCCTCTCCGACAGAAACCCTCTCGAGTCCTTTTTTATCAAACATGTCGCCATGTTTTCCGTTCCGTGCTGCTGTCTTCATCCGTCTCAAGTCTGTTTGCTGCCCGTTTCAAGTTGTGTGTAAATTAAGTTTTGTATGGTCAGTATGCTCGAGTGTGCGGGTGCCTGTGTGTGTGTGTGTGTGTGTGTGTGTGTGTGTGTGTGTGTGTGTGTGTGTGTGTGTGTGTGTTCGTGCGTGCGTGCGTGCGCGCGTGTGCGTGCGTGTATGTGTGCGTGCGTGTGTGCGTGTGCGCGCGCGCGCGTGCGTGCATGTACGCCCACAATAGTCTCTACGGACAAGGTTTTGCGTTTTATCAATATTTTTTATCAATACCTTTTTTGTCATACGTCACACCATACGTCACGCCTACCACTTACAACGGCCGTACCCTCCTTCTTCCGTCGTTGTAGTTGTTATTGTTATGGGAAGGACCAGTTTCGTTTGCCACCATGTGTTGACTGCCCGGTTTGGGGGACATCACCGTGCAGTCCACTGCTGGCCAACTACTGCCGCTGTGGTGAAGATCGAAACCGGAAGCATGCAGAAATATAACGATTCCGGATCCGTGCCGTGAAGTCTGCGGGTGTTGTACCCTGGTTCCTTGGGCCGTGTGGTGTAAATGTTGTACCCGCACACTCGTGTAGTGCAGTAGTTTACAGAACCTTGTCTGTCCCCTCTCGCCTCATCGCTTTCGATATTGTGAATCTGGTGTGTCCTTACCTGCCCCCTCCACCACCACCCTCCCACCCACACCCCACCCGGCCCCCCACGCCCACACCCACCCGGCCCCCTTGCTGCCCCCTTCCCCACACCTACGTATCGCTTCGTTTTTGTTGTCAAAGACTTTCCTCGTGGTTTTTTTTTTTTTTTTTTTTTCCATTTTGCTTTCAACGAACAAATGATAAAAACAACAAAATGCGGCCGAGAAGCACAATGTACTAAGAGAGAGAAATCCACCCCAAAATAGTCCACATGATCCGTCTGAATAAGGTTATCACCTGGCTAATCCCGTGTCTGACGTTTAGCTGTCGCTTCCCACATAATTTATGGCTTCAGCAGCCACCAGAATGGGATTACAGGTTGTTTGGTTCTTCCCCTCCCCCCCCCCCCCCCTCTCTCTCTCTCTCTCTCTCTCTCTCTCTCTCTCTCTCTCTCTCTCTCTCTCTCTCTCTCTCTCTCTCTCTTTCTCTCTCTCTCTCCCCTACGCAGCTTAATTAACACAACATGTGACTGCAGCAGCGGCATAAACAGAGTTTCAAGGGGTTTTTTGTTCTGTTTTTTATTTTGTTTGTTTGTTGCTTTTGTTGTTGTTTTTTGGCTTGAAAAGCACAAACAAACAAAATGCATCTCAGAATCTGGAACAGCAACAAAAGCAGTTGAAAACAAGCTAGTGCACGTCACCAGTGATGTGTATTTGTACTGTCAGGTCGGGTCAGGCCACGTTTATGTAATGGAACTTCAGGTACTACAGTACACGCAAAGCAAAAGGTCAAATAAGGGAGAGGCCGCAAAGAAACAATTACAAAATCGAGACGAGTAATAATGATTAAATTAAAGTATTTACAAAACGCAAAATCTTGTCCGTAGAGACTATTCTAAGCGCATACACACGCGCCCGCGCACATACACACACACACACCCACACACACCCACACACACCCACACACACCCCCCCCCCACCACCACACACCACACACACACACACACACACACACCACACACACACACACACACACCACACACACACACACACACACACCACACACACACACACACACACACACACACACACACACACACACACACACACACACACACACACACACACACACACACACACACACACATACACACGCGTGCGCGCGAGTATATTGACTATACAAAGTGTAACCGACAGAAAACGCCGATTCCAAATAGACACAGATGTGCACGCAGTGTAATGTCAAAATCCTCGCTGGATCCTTTGCTATATAAGGATCAAATCCAAAGTGCAACATTGGATAGTTATTGGATATGTTGAAGCATATTCATAGGACTGTGCCTTTGACGTGGGTGAAGATAAGGTAACAGCTGGCATTCTTCAGCGTTTTCATTTTCTTCACTCTGAAAGAACAAAAGCCCAAAAAAACGGTTCCGACACATCAGTACGGAGCCCAAGGCAGACCTGTAATATACGAGGTATTTAAAAACTAGCCAAGATGTCTCACTGAGCGCCTTTGCATGGGCCAATAGCGCCCAACGCGGCCTTGTAGGCGTAAGGGAATTGGTCCTCACGGTGATCCTAACCTGGGTTCACTGTTCACTGGGTTACAGCCCCCACAGCCCACAGCCAACAGCTGGCGAGGCGCTCTACAGCAAAGCTTTAACTGCATCGTAGTTTCCTTTTCTCTTGCGTCCCTAATATGTCAGCCCGACAGCTGTGGACATTAAGCCCCGCCTCATCATCATCATCATCATCATCATCATCATCGTCGTCGTAGTTTCCATTTCCATGTGGTGATTTACATCACATCATCATCATCGGAGTTTCTATTTCCGTGTTGTGATTTACATCACATCATCATCATCATCGTCGTAATTTCCATTTCCATGTGGTGATTTACATTACATTACATAATCATCGTAGTTTCCATTTCCATGTGGTGATATACATCACATTACATCATTACATTACACCATGTCGTAGTTCCCACTTCCATGTGGTGATTTACATTACATTACACCATGTCGTAGTTCCCATTTCCATGTTGTGAGTTTCACATTGCATCATCATCGTCGTCGTAGTTCCAATTTCCATGTGGTGATTTACATTACATCACACCATGTCGTAGTTCCTATTTCCATGTTGTGAGTTTCACATTACATCATCATCGTCGTAGTTCCCATTTCCATGTGGTGTTTTACATTACACCATCGTCGTAGTTCCCGTTTCCATGTGGTGATTTGTGTGTACGCTTCGCTCCTTGCTTACCCCTTCCTTTTGTCTCTGTCTGTTTCCGCTTCCGGTGTAGCGAGCTCTTCCGGACGGGGCCCAGGCCGAGGCGGAAAGGGGTGGCCGTCAGCAAAGCGGACGGCGCCTCCGACACGCACAGCGGGACTCGAACCCCCGTAGCCCACACCGAGAGCGCCAACACCAGGAACACGCAGATCGAGGAGATGTACAAACAGTGCAACCCCAACACCCAGCGACCGCCCCCGTCGCCGCCTCTGCCGCCCCCGCCCACGCCACCGCCGCACTCGGGCCTCGGGGACCCAGCCTACCAGAACATGGACGGCCTGGACCCAGGGACGTCCGCCTCCAGCAGGGCCGCAGCCACGGACGGGCGCGCGGGAGGTCACGTCGCCGGAACCGGCACCGTCACCGGAAGCGCCGTGGAGCCGGGCGGGCGGAGCCGAAACGTAGGTCGCCATAGCGTGCGGATGGCTTGCAGCCCGGAAGAGAATGAACACTTGCTTCCCCCTCCCCCTCCCCACCCTGCCCAGTTCGCATGCGCGGGGTCGTCGTCGTCGTCTTCCGCCTCCGCTTTGCCTAGATCTCACAACAGACGCTACCCTGCATGGCAGGCCCAGCGGCAGAGAGGGGGCCGCGGGTCTAGAAGGTTGGCCGTGTTGTCTGCATGTTTTCGTGGTGGTAGAAAGGTGCACGAGGAGGAGGAGGAGGAAGAGGAGGAGGAGGAGGAAGTGAGGTTCAGGCAGAAGCTGCCCGTGCGCAGCAGTAGCGGTGCCAGGTCTCTGACGCTAGATGTTGGGGACGGCGGCGGCGGCAGGGGCCGCAACCTCCGCAGTGCATGTGTAGAAGTCCATACTAACACTGCCTCGTCCCCTTTAACCAAACACCCTAACTGCATGCTCGTAGACCCCGCAGGGGCCCCGGCGCACGGCCGCAGACTGTCGCCTAGAGCCAGCGCCAGCCTCGCCCCGCCCACATCCACGTCCACCACACCTAAACACATATCAGTCTCGCCGTCCAGAAGCGCAGAAGACCGTCTGAGCGAGGAGTTCGAGCTCGGCCGCCTGGCGAACCTCTCCATGTCTTTGGCGGAGGGTTCGGAAGACCCCCGGGCGGAGCCGAGGAACAGGGGCTCCTTGTCGAACATCTCGGAGCTCTCCTTCGACAAACCGCTCTCCGAATCCAGCCTGAAGTTGGGCATCACTGCTGAGAGCCTGCAGGCCGCCATGACGGACATGGACGCCGGGAGGCCGCCCACGTCCATGGCGAGGACCGTGGCGGAGGACGGGGACGGGGACAGGGAGAGGGACGGAAGCGCGCACCCCCTTCCCGCGCTGCCGACGTCCCTAAGCAAGCCGCCGGACGGCGAGGACGGGTGCGAGCAGGACGCTTTGTGCGGCGACCCGCGGGTCCTGCAGCTGTCGCGGTCCAAGAAGGACTGGTCGCTGGACTCGGGGAGGTCGACCATGCCCTCCTCCAGGAACGGGTCGATGGAGATGGCGGGCGACCCGGCCACCCACTGGGGCACCGTCAACGGCAAGCGGTCGGGTCCGCAGACGGCCAGCCTGGCGTCGCCTTCGCCGCGGGACGGCAACCTGACCTTCAGGCAGTCGCTGGACAACGCGCGGGCGGCGCGGAAGAACACCAACTCGCTGCCGCTGGCTTTCCCCTCCTCGCTGCACAGCCCCTCCGCCTCGGGGCCCAGTTCGCTAGCCAGCAACTCGCCCGGCCTCCGACACCAGC
>JABMCL010000615.1:12500-20000 GCA_018857735.1 Alviniconcha marisindica | reverse complement strand
AACTGGCAGTCAAAAAGGGAGTAGATGCACGTGTCTCGTCTGCCTGTTCTGATTGGCTAATCGCATCTGTCAGTCCAGAGTTCCGCCACACCAGGAGAGAGGAATAATATGCAAATGATGCTCGTGTTTGTGCTTTTATAGTCGCTGACCTACTTTCCGTGCTGGGGCCACTATCAGTATTCTTACGGAGACACAGCATATGCACCTCCCGTTAAGCTTGGATCAGACTCCCATTGCGAACGATGTTCGCGACTAAGTGAGTTTGCGGATTGCAGATTTATTCCAGATTCCAATGCACAATGTGGAAAAAAGAAAAAAGAAAAAAAGGTTCGCATTTCCAGGGATCTTGTTCGGAGGGCAAAGGGGCGACGTCAATGCGACTATTGATTGAATCGAAAGGCGAAAAATGATTCTTGGCCGTAACTTCGGTTTGAATTTCTGTTTGCCCAAAAACATTAAATTCCAACTCGGCGAGTTTGAATGTGTGTGTGTGTGTGCGTCTGTGTGTGGGGAGGGGGTGTAGGCGCAAGTGGAGTGTATCAGCGGGAAAGGGGTGGATCAACAGATATACATGAAGAGGCTAGTGCATACCACTCATCCGTTTTTGTGTAGAATAAGCGTTACAGCTTTCTATTTCAAATTTGATCGAACAGTTCTATTGAATATGGGATGTCTACGGCTACGACAATCAGGTTCCTGCTTGACAAAATCCAGGTGTGAAGAACGAATGACATTGTGCGAACCGAACCCTTGAATTCTAGAAGTCACGTTATGATTTTATTTCAGCGTTGCGCCGAGGACGCTCCATTTGAAGATGTACACTGACAATTCAGCCGCGTGCTCCTGAACGTGGCTTATCTCTCACCAAACTGTTGTCGGTATGCGACGCTTGTGCTCAATCCTTACCCCGTGGAGTCAAACCATGCTTCAGATACTGATCAGGCCGGGCGCCATTTGTCTTCACGCCACTTGACTCAAGGAGCTATGTATTCCCTGTGCACAACGAACTCACACGAAGTGACGTGTAACCTTTTGACGCAGGAGAAAGGCAAGACTTGACTGGAAGATTCTGTGATCTGTGTTCGGTTTCTGCGCCGTGTGGATGGCCAAAACTGTGATTTGCATAATTTGTTAAATTTTTTGTCAGTTAATGTTTCTTCCAACGGTTGTGTGCTCAGTTTTAGATGTGTTTCCGACTGTTCTGTTTTCTTTCGACTTCGGATGCACGGACTGACAACAAAATCTGAAACAATGTTGAATGCCGGCGCTCTGAAACGTGATCAAAACACACATTTTTTTTTTTTTTAATCCTTCTCTTTTTTTTAAAGAAAGGGAAAAGAAAAGAAAAAAGAACGCTTATTTTAAATCGATTTTTTTCAAATAAATTTTTATGTTCATTCGAATTTTTCGTAATACCTTTTTTTCTTTTCTTTTTTAAGCGTTCGTTCTGACCTTTGGCGTGTTTTGATCTTGCGCCGTGTTGGCTGTGTTATTTTTGTCCTGACGGATCATGGTTTTGATTTTTCGCGATACTGTGTTATTTTTGCTTACTTCTGGGCTAGTTTCGCACACTTGTATCCTTTATCGTATGATAATATTTTCGTAGAAAAATATCAGTTAAAATGTAATGTTTAGACGGTGTCTAACGTTTGCTCAGGATGTTGATGTTTGATTGGCACAAATTGTATCAGAAATGATGCTGACTGGAGGTATGGCTGTGGGATGTTTTTTAAGCGTCATTTCAACGCCCATGGACTCAGTTTGTAGAGGTTCTTGTCCTCATAATTATAATCGTCATGATTGGCTGGGCTTTAAGAATCATAATTATAACCGTCACGATTTGCTGGGCGTTAAGGATCATAATTATAACCGTCATGATTGGCTGGGCGGTAAGAATCATAATTATAACCCTCATGATTGGCTGGGCGGTAAGAATCATAATTATAACCGTCACGATTGGCTGGGCGGTAAGAATCATAATTATAACCGTGATGATTGGCTGGGTGATAAGAATCAGTTAACAGACTTGGGTACAGTTTTAGACATGTGAAGAGGTTTATAATTGTATTGACTTGCGACAGTGTTTGTTCGTTTCGTAACCCTGATAATTATAACCGTACTTGTTGACTGGGCGTAAAAAGCCAAACTAAGTTGTTCTTTCTTTGTTCGGCCTGGTACCACCGTGTTCGGTTGACATGACGTTAATAATAATACATCACTAATTTACTGGGAAAAGGCATTAAAAAAACACACACATTGAATCTGGTTTTATTTATTTTTTAAGGCCCTGGAAAATCCAGTTGTGTATATCGATACACATGATGATGATCGCTTTTGTATAGCGCTATTCTCCGCTCTCGCGCAGACTCACTGCATGAGTGACTAGCTTTTTTTTTATAACGCGTTTTTGAATAATTACCGAAGTGGTGTACTTACAGCGCTGGCATGGCTGGTGCCACATGAAACTGCTGCCGTCTCAGCGCAAGTTCTGTGTACACCATACATCCATGCACAATGTCACTTCACGCAAAGCCACATACGTAAGGTGTATACCTGTTTAGCTGTAACCTACCACCTGCACTTTTGGCAGAATGACCGGGATCTTTTACGTGCTGCTGCGGTAACACGGGGATGAAACGGATACCGAAATAAGAGTCAGCACAGAAAGTTGACCTTGGAGAAGAAAATTCTCCCGCTGCTTCTGCAGGGATTCGAACCCGCGACTTTTCAATCACGAGTCCGGTGCTCTAACCACTGAGCTATCCCCAATTGGATTCGAGCCGTTCCCGTTTTCGCGACTTTCAAACGTCGATCTTCACAAACTAGACCCAAAATCGAGTGGAATACTGCTGTTTGTTTTGTCATTCTATTCCTATACATAGTCCCGTGATGCGCATTTGCTTGGGATCCCCTTTAAATATCAAGAGTCTGTCTTTTCATCCTAGGCCCTGATAAGAAGGGTCTGGAACCTCAGAAACAGCATCTAGACTAGTGCAGAAAAGGCAAGCACCGAAGGCGAACAGATGAGCAGTTTCATTAGGACTGGCCAAATAATAATCGCTAATAATCGAAATGACTGCTATTATTATTATTATTCATAAAGCGATACGAGGAATACAATATGATGTTCATGTATTATTTTTTAGGTTTATGTATAGAAATGACCGCTATTTTTATCATTATTAACATCACTACTATTGTTGTTGTTGTTGCTGTTATTAAAGCACCAATCAGTATAAATCAAATATAGTTCGGCGCGCCATGCACAAAGCAGGTTAAACACTCAAGTTGAGACACCGCAAACGGATGTACGAAGGCAACATGAATGATCACAAGCATTTCGAACCACAGTATGTCGAGCAGAAAGACCCATATCACACACACACACACACACACACACACTCTCTCTCTCTCTCCTCTATCTCTCTCTCTCTCTCTCTCTCTCTCTCTCTCTCTCTCTCTCTCTCTCTCTCTCTCTCTCTCTCTCTCTCTCTCTCTCTCTCTCTCTCTCTCTCTCTCCACACACACACACACACACACGCACGCACGCACACAAACGCACACGCACGCACGCACAACACACACACACACACACACACACACACACACACACACAACGCACACACGCACGCACGCACACACACACACACACACACACACACACACACACACACACACACACACACACACACACACACACACACACACACACACCGCAGCAGTTAACTGAAATGATTTACAGAAGAAGGTGGAGGTGATAATGAATTTGAATGCAGTGATATGTGTTAGTTAAACAGAGGAGTTTTCAGAGCGGTTTTAAATGCAGTGGTTGACTGAATAATCAGAGACCACCGAGCTACAAATCAGCCATGTAGGAGCCAAAATCTGCAGCCTGTACATAATGCAGCTACAACCTTAATTGTTTGCCAGGAATTTAATTGCTTTCTTACTCTATTATTGCTATGCGTGTGCTTTGCTTTGAATTTTAGAACCGCACTATAATAATTATGGTTGCCATGACTTTTTTTCTTTTTTTACAGATGTTTTTGTCTATGCACACGCTTAACAGAAATTCGTTGATTTGTTTGTTTTTTTCTTTCTTTTTTTCTTTTTTTCTTTCTTCTTTTTTTGAATGAAGATGTACACATGATGGAATGTACATGTTTATGTTTGCCTTCCCATACCAATACCCACACCCAAATCCCCCTCCCTCTTCCCCCCAGGTGGGTTATTTGTGTGTGTGTGTGTGTGTGTGTGTGTGTGTGTGTGTGTGTGTGTGTGTGTGTGTGTGTGTGTGGTTTTATCAGTTGCTACAATAGCAGCTGGAACAGTTTCAGAAACTAACTGTGTGATGATCACGCGCGTATAAGACTGGAACATTTGTGTGTGTTGAACGTGACATTTCTGACACCACTTTTAACAGATCACACGTTTGCGGTGTTTGGACGAACGTGTATATTTCAATGGGTTGGTTTTCCAGCAAAAGATGTGTGTGCATGCTGTGTGTTTAGACTCGGTAGACTACTTCTTACTAACACGTGAAACTGCTTTATATACTCGTATACAGAATTAATGTAGATGATGTTCTTTCTTTCAGTGGCTGGATAATGATTAAACTGCAGAAACCTACCCCAGATTTCACTCACCGCTTGTTCCTTGCTTGTCTCTGTGGGCTGGCTTTGTTTGGATGTGCGCTCGGCCATGCATGCTGTGCATGGAGCCTACGTGTCGTGATTCTTTAGAGGATGTTTGTTTATTCAAGAAGCGGCATGAACGCGTGCACGTGTGTGCGCTCGCACGCGCGCGCGCACACACACACATGCACATGCAAGCACGCACGCACTCGCATACATATACACACACACACACACACACACACACACACACACACACACACACACACACACACACAACACACACACACACACACACACACACACACACACACACACACACACACACACACTCCACACACACACACACGTACGTACACATGCTCTCTCTCTCTCTCTCTCTCTCTCTTCTCTCTCTCTCTCTCTCTCTCTCTCTCTCTCTCTCTCTCTCTCCCCCATCCCACGCTACCCCAAATACTTTTTTTTATAGAAAAATGTAAATACTGTGGTGGTGGTGGTGGTAGCAGCTGGTGACTATTTCATAATCGAATGTGGGTCGTAGTAGATTGTGGTGTAATGGATCTAGAATAACTGTGAATTGTCACGAGGTGGAATTCCATAGAAGACCATGTTAATTAACAACATACCAGACTTAACAGGCGATAGTGAAGCAGACATTTATGCGTACGAGAATATCTTCATCTTATTAAAAAGTACGCAGTTAGCAATAATAACTGTTTGTGCGATGTGTATGTGCGTTTGTGTGTGTGTGTTTGTGTGTGTGTGTGTGTCTAGTGTGCCGGTCTGTGAAGTGTGTGATGTGCCTGTGTGTGTGTGTGTGTGTGTGTGTGTGTGTGTGTGTGTGTGTGTGTGTGTGTGCGTGCGTGCGTGCGTGCGTGTGTGTGTGTGTGTGTGTATGCGTGTGCGTGCGTGCGTGCGTGCGTGCGTGTGTGTGTGTGTGTGTGTGAGTGCGTGTGTGTGTGGAACGCCCCTAACTGTGTTTCCTGCTTGTGTGTTCGAACTATCTTAGCTCCACGACCTTTCGATTTGACTATGTAAATAGAAGGGTAAAATCTTAGCTCCACGACCTTTCGATTTGACTATGTAAATAGAAGGGTAAAATCTGACAAGTCAGTAGTCCCAGGCCTACGACCAGACCAGGAAGAAGACCGCTGAGTGAGTGTATCCAGCTTGTCCAGACATATTAATTTTGGCGCAGCCCCACACATTCCAACTCTGCCTCACGCCTCCACCGGAAGCCCAAGACAGCAAAATAGGTCAGCCAAGTATTCGCAAATTAAGTAAACATGGTGCTTAACGTCCACAGAAGCCATAAGTCTTATTAGGGACGGGGAGAAGGGGGGGGGAGGGTGCTTGGAGGTAGCGGGAGAGGGAGATTATATACCTACCGCTATATTGTCACCACCAGAATAAGGTGGGCAGCCATTTTAATGTTTCATCATTGTGATAGACAGAGTCACAAGACAGTGTCCACAGACCACAACTTTTGAAGAGAAAGGAGAGCCGAAGCGGATTCGAACCGAAGTCCCTCTGCTTACCAGCCTAATGCCTTACCGCTAGGCCAAACCGGCTCACACACACACACCACACACACACACACACACACACACACACACACACACACACACACAAGTATTCGCAACGCCTCACCCAGATATATACCATAGATTCTGAAAAGACCGGAAACACGTGGCTTCTCAATAATCTAATTGACCTTTCATTCGATTAGCTTCCGGTTGATCCAGAACTTCTCGCCTCGTGACTTTGTTTCGAGAGGTAATTTGGCACCGTTGCCAGCAGAAATCGATGGCGGTCACTGCAGCGTCAGCGATTATTTCGACAACAGAAGAAAGGTTTCTGACGGGCAAATATTCTCGGTGTGTGCGCTGTGAATAAAGCCTGTATCCACCCACCGTCTCCACACTGAGGCCGGTCAAGCCGATGTCTCAGATTCTTTCGCCGGCGCCTGTTTATCGAGACCGGATCAGAATGATTGGATCTGTTACGGAAACGAGCGGATCCTGGGAAAACGTGGCCGATACTGACCTTTCTGTAGATCGATCAAACAAAAGAAAGAGAAGGGGCGACTGTTTTGTGTGTGTGTTTTTTGTTGTTGTTGTTTTTGGGGGGGAGCAGATGACAATGATTTTTGAGATAGGAGGTGTGGACATCGTACGAATTTAAGAGAGGAGACAAATAACAGTGATGCGTGAGAGGGGGTGTTCAAGTCTTCAACTTCAATCATTCCTCACAGGGCAAGTCAGCTGACTACTAAGGCTCATTAAAAGACAAATGTAAAAAGAACATCAGAGCAAAGTCAAAAGCATTTGAAATAACAAAAATAGACGTGCTGGATTGATTTTGTTTTAAGTTTTTTGTTTTTTTTCTCTCGTATTTTCAACGAAAATAAGAAAACGGTGATGTTTGAGGTTGTTGTGTTTGTTTGTTTACGCTTTTACTAAATAGAGATAATACGTGATGTTTGATGTTGTGGTTCAGGAGGGGGGGTGCGGTTGAGCAGATGACAGCATTGGGAGGGATGTGATATAATTTTAGAAATTCAAGAGAGGGGGCGGGGAGGTGACAACCGATGTTTGGGGGGGTGAACACATGAATCGAGAGAGGCAGAGTCAGTGTTGTGGGTGGGTGGTGTGGGGTGGGGGGCGCGCGTGTGTCTTGGGGTGTGTTGTGTGTGTGTGTGTGTGTGTGTGTGTGTAGAATAGTCTCTCCTAACTACAATGGGTCCTATATAAATACTTTTATGATTATTATTATTACCATGATTATGTTGGTGCCAGACGAAGTACAGGATATTATACAGACAGTGGGAAAACATAAAGTGAGACGAGGGGAGATCAAATATAAG
>JABMCL010000615.1:0-10000 GCA_018857735.1 Alviniconcha marisindica | reverse complement strand
ACAGTGACGTACATCCGACAGATCTATAACTAGAAGCACACGTGGAGAAGGCTCCGCCCACACAGTGACGTACATCCGACAGATCTATAACTAGACGCACACGTGGAGAATTACACACGTGAGTTTGGCCTAGAGGTAAGGCGTTAGGCTGGTAAGCAGAAGGACCTTGGTTCGAATCCGCTTCGGCTCTTCTTTCTCTTCAAAAGTTGTGGTCTGTGGACACTGTCTTGTGACTTTGTCCATCACAATTATGAAACATTAAAATGGCTCTCATCGCTGCCCACCTTAATGCAGAAGTCATTCTGGTGGTGACACCTCCGTACCCCCTTCCCCCTCTTCTCCCCGTCCCTAATAAGCCTTACGGTTTCTGTGGACATTAAGCACCATGTTTACTTGCTTACACATATGAATCCCGTCCCTAGTGATCCTCATGGTTTCTGTGGACGTTAAGCAGCATGTTTACTTAGTTACACATGAATCGGACCTCAGGAGCTGTGTGAAAATCGAGGTGGGCATCCTGGACTCATCGTCCATAATAAGCCTTATGGTTTCTGTGGACGCAACTGTGTAACACAGAAACGAAAAACACATGAATTACAAAGAAACAATATCTACATGCATAAAAAAAAATCACAGTTTAAGAGTGCGCGAGAGTGTGCGGGAAAAATGAAAATGTGCCTGTTGGGTGGTGTGTGTGTGTGTGTGTGTGTGTGTGTGTGTGTGTGTGTGTGTGTGTGTGTGTGTGTGTGTGTGTGTGTGTGTGAGGGAAAGAGAGAGTGTGTGTGTGAGAGAGAGAGAGAGAGAGAGAGAGAGGTGTGTGTGTGGTGTTGTGTGTGTGTGTGTGTGTGTGTGTGTGTGTGTGTGTGTGTGTGTGTGTGAACGCGCTCGTCCACACGGCACACAGACACAAACCCACAGGCGAGCCCGTCAAGACCCCTGTCAAGCCCTCCATCCGAACAGCCAGCTCCCTGTCGATTGGTTGAGCTTTATGCTGACGCGAAGACAGCTTAGGACACTAACAGTGGGCACAAAGCCAAGGACACCACGCCATCGATCGCCGAGAGTAGAGAGACGTAGAAAGAGGAAGCGTTCGGTGATCTTCCTTGATGGGACAAGAAGGGGTCATCTATCGTCAGTCAGATGAACATTGGAACTGTGTCGAACTGGGTCATGAAATGAGCAGATGATAGGCTTTCGTAGCAAGGAAGGCAATGAGGGTGTGAACTGTTCCTAGGAACCCACATGCAGATTTATGTCCCTTTAAAATAAAAAGGTGGGGGTGTTTTCAGGAGGTGCATCACTGGTGTGTGTGTGTTGGGGGGGGGGGGGGGGGCGTGCGTGCGTGCCTGCCTGCCTGTGTGTGTGTGTGTGTGTGTGTGTGTGTGTGTGTGTGTGTGTGTGTGTGTGTGAACGCGCTCGTCCACATGGCACATAGACATAAGCATACAGACAAGCCTGTGCACACACACACACACACACACACACACACACACACACACACACACACACACACACACAACACACACACACACACACACACACACACACACACTACACACACAGCACACCACAACACGCACGCAACACGCACCAGCGCACACACCCACCCAACGACACACACACCACCACACACACACACACACACATACACACACACAACACACACACACACACACACACACACACACACACACACACACACACACACCACACACACAACACACACACAGCACACACACACGCAGCAAGCGCGCACAGCAGGAGAGAAAGGGAGTGGGGGGGGAGAGAGAGAGACGCAGAATTTTGAATGACGCTTATGAACATGGAATATGCAAGAGAACCGCTTCTGCTCAAAAAGGTGTGCTTTTTATGCCGCAAGATTCCTAGCTCCAAGTCGGCCTCACCACGATGAAGTTGTTCCGAGTGCTCGGTTTGGAGATTTCTTCTTCTTCTTCTTCTTCTTCTTCTTCTTCTTCTTCTTCTTCTTCTTCTTCTTCTTCTTCTCTCTCTCTCTCCTCTCTCTCTCTCTCTCTCTCTCTCTCTCTCTCTCTCTCTCTCTCTCTCTCTCTCTCTCTCTCTCTCTCTCTCTCTTGTTGAAAGAAGAAAAGAAGTAACATTTTTAGTGTAAACAATGCTTCATAAACTTGAAGCTTTAAGGCTAGACCCTCATCACACCAAAGTGCATCGGAGTTCAATGTGTGTGTGTGTGTGTGTGTGTGTGTGTGTGTGTGTGTGTGTGTGTGTGTGTGTGTGTGTGTGTGTGTGTGTGTGTGTGTGTGTTTTCCGCTGGTGTTGGAGCAAACAATTATAAATCTGTGCTTCCATTTGTACGGATGCACAAACGCATAAGGATACGGCAAAAATCGAAAAAATCGAGGACTTGGGCACGGATACAGCAACGGATCTTGATACGGAAACGTTTATTCTGATCGAAGCATAATATAACGATCTATGTTGTACCGATCGGGTTAACGGCTGGGTATCCATATCCGTATCCATAATTTATCCGTATCCATATTCGTACCCATAGTTTATCCGTATCCATATCCGCATCCGTACTACTAAACGGATTCGCCCTATAAATATTTGGTTTTGAACGGCCCGTGAGCCTCATAGAGCGATGTAACCTCCAAGCACTGATGTACTTCATTTGCATACGACTCACATTCACCTCTAACCTTGATGTATTTGCATGTTTCAGTCAGAGCGTGCGGAAGGACCTGCGGTATAGGTATTCTGCATACCAAATGCGTCGCTGTAGCAACACGGACTCTGCGGTGACCTTCAACTCTGCCACCCACCTGTCTCACTTCGGCGCAAGGTCGTCGGCTCAGTTTGAAGAGAGGATCACATGAGGTCAAGGTGAACGCTGCATCAAGGTCATCGGCACAGTTTAAAGAGAGGATTAGATGAGGTGAACGTTGATCAAGGTTGTCACAGTTTCAAGAGTGGAGTACTGGAGAGCAAGGTGAAATGCTCCCTCAAGGTCAAAGGGCCGGTTAAAAGAGAGGGTTATACAAGCAAGGTCAAGGTGAAAACTTCACCATGGTCCCCGACAGTTTGAAGCGATGATTACTTGAGGTCAAGGTGAATATACTTCACTGATGTCATACACACAGTGTGAGGACGATTGTATACAGTCAGGTTGGACACTTTATTGTGATCGTTGGTCTGTAATTGTTCATGTCAACTGTTTTACTGCGATCACCCAAAGGACCTGTTTTTCTTCTTCTTCTTCTTCCTCTTCTTCTTCTTCTTCTTCTTCTTCTTCTTCTTCTCTCTCTCTCTCTCTCTCTCTCTCTCTCTCTCTCTCTCTCTCTCTCTCTCTCTCTCTCTCTCTCTCTCTCTCTCTCTCTCTCTCTCTCTCTCTCTCTCTCTTTTCTTTTGCTCTTCTTTTGTTCTTCTTTTTTCTCCTTATTCCCACCTCTTTTTTTTTCTTTTCTTTTTTCTTTTTTCTTTTTTTAATTTTCTTTTTATCGGAGAGTTTAGTTGAGGCTAGAATGCTTCTTTTGAAGCGTTGAACTCTTGAATGGGAAGCTCATCCATTATGTATGCCATGTTCTGTTTTTCCCACTGGATATCGCCGTACTTTGTGTGCCTGGAATGGTCTATATTATATATGTTGATATTGTACCTGTGGTTGTATGGTTCATGAGTTGTATCCTGTAGATAAAGTTAATCAGGATGGCCCAGGTCATTCAGACTTAGACTGCCACACTGCCCACTTCTTTGCAATGATTGCATGTTTTTATTACACCATTTTCTTCTTCTTCTGGTGCATGTAGTCTTTTTGAAAACAGTATTCTGGGCAATGTGCATACGTCATCATCAAAATGACGTCACCAGCGACAGACTTCATTTTGGATGATCGGACCACCGCGTTTTGAGATTATGACTTCCAAAACACGCATGCAATGATACATGAACAAAATAGCACGTACTGTGTAACTGGACTGAACGGTCCTTTTCGAAATTTACACAGCTTTGCAATATACAAATGCAGATCGAAGTCACGTGTGTGTTGGCCTCAGGATTTCCTTGTGTCATGTGCTCTCTCTCTCTCTCTCTCCTCCCCTCTCTCTCTCTCTCTCTCTCTCTCTCTCTCTCTCTCTCTCTCTCTCTCTCTCTCTCTCTCTCTCTCTCTCTCTCTCTCTCTCTGTTGTGCTTCTTTGAATGGTTGCTAGGCGTTCTTTCCCTTTGGTGCAGTTCTGGAGAGGTTGTGGCGTACAAAGCACAAGAGATAGTGGGACTGAATGCTAATTAAATGTGCTGGAAGTGTACAAAACATTTCAACCCTGCAGAACTAAAACAGACATAATGAATTTAAATTTGACCTTCCTTTGTGCGCTGTGTTAGTCATCTCCCATATCAACGCTCAGTTGCCAAAACCCTTTATTCATTGCTTTCATTTTTCAAAAATTGTATCGCCGTTACGTTAGCTCTTCGTGAATATTATATCATTCTTGTATGTCACGCGCATTGGTAAGACGGCTCAGTCATGATGGGAAGGCTCTCTTGGCTATCCTGCCAGCGAGTAGTGACTTTATCATATGATTAATGTGGGACTTGTGACGCGAGTTGCATATCATGGAGCCCGGAAGACGCACCGGATAAACCACCGGAAGAAACAGTAACATGTTATCAGCATTGCTTAAGTAACATGTTATTAGCATTGCTTAAGTAACGTGTTATTGGCATTGCTTAAGTAACACGTCACTGGCATTGCTTAAGTAACATGATATTAGCGTTGCTTAAGTAACATGTTATTAGTATTGCTTAAGTAACATGTTATTAGCATTGCTTAAGTAACATGTTATTAGCATTGCTTAAGTAACATGTTATTAGCATTGCTTAAGTAACATGTTATTGGCATTGCTTAAGTAACATGTTATTAGCATTGTTTTTGCTGTGGCAGAAGCCTGGGCCTATGGCCTAAAAATGGAGTATTTGTCTTTGCAGTCATCTCGAGAAGTGTTAAATAATGTTGTTGATGTTTGGATAAGATTATGGGGCATTTGTCGCTAATCGTTTTTTGTTTGGATTGAATTGTGGCATGTAGATATTTCTTGCCCTTGCGACCGCTTTCTGGTCATTGCTCTGGCGTGAGAGCTAATATTACCTCCCTTTTTTCTTCCCTGCAACGATTCTCGTCTTGTTTTGTTTTGGTTAAAATTGTGTGACTCGTTGAAACGCATTGGTTGTTTTTGAATTTAATGTGTTTCCAGTATTCCTCTGTGTGTGTGTGTGTGTGTGTGTGTGTGTGTGTGTGTGTGTGTGTGTGTGTGTGTGTGTGTGTGTGTGTGTGTGTGTGTGTGTTCTTGTCTGAGTATGCGTCCGTGTACGTGTTGGAAGGTGTTTGCTGGTTGCTTTTTTGTTGTTGTTTTGGTGCTCTGTGTGTGTGTGTGTGTGTGTGTGTGTGTGTGTGTGTGTGTGTGTGTGTGTGTGTGTGTGTGTGTGTGTGTGTGTAACTGGTGTGTTCATAATCGTTCCAATCATTCTGAGTTTAAATTGTGCGCCATTGATGTTTTTGCTACTTGTGATTTATCGTTGTGGAGGTCTCCTGATGTATGAAGAGTGAAATCAGCGTACGTATATCATTGTGGGAAAGGGAAGTGTTTCTGGCGTATGGTTCGAGGAGTAAAATCACGTAGGTAGGCGAAAGCACTCCTCCGTCCCCTCGGGGAGGGAGGGTTGGGGGGCAGGCGGGAGAGGGGGGTTGGGGGGAGGGGGGGGGGGGTTGCGAATAGTGTAGCATAGTGGAGTCACGCCGTCGGCAAAGCTAACATCTCGATGGCGCGACAGCCACACTCACAACGATCGGTTTTCGCCGCCACTGAAGCTGAAAAAAATAACGAAATAATCTCATTATCTTTGAATTAAAGCGAATGTTTATGCAGCTACAGCACGGCACGCTTGGGCGCAGAGGTGTGTGCATCTGCTCTACACACAAGTTCCTGTGTAGGTGGTCGTCCACACAATGCCGGTCTATAATTATAAAATGTTTGTTGCATACCATTTATTGGTCTAACTAGTCGCAAGACTTGAGGTAGCAACGGTAATAGGTCTAGATACTGTCGTTTTCTGGTCATAGTTGTCATATTAGGTTGCCAGGATGATGTAGAAGCTTCTTCTTCTTCTTCTTCTTCTTCTTTTCGCTGCTGGTTGGTTGGTTGCTGTTTGTTGTTGTTTTAATTTTTCGTTTTGTACGAGTTTACTGAAACTACGTTTTTACAAAAATCATGCTAGACTGCAATATTACCTTGAAACGGGCCACAAATGTTTAACATTCCCTTTATATGCTCGGTGTGACCCCAACCCACTCACCCACAACCCCTTCACCGTCCCCACCCACAACCCCTTCACCATCCCCACCCACTCACCCACAACCCCTTCACCATCCCCACCCACGCTGCATGTTTGAGAGACCTCTACCGGTTTTTCTTTCCCCTGCTCCTTCCGTTCAGTATATCCCAACAGCTCTCTCTCTCTCTCTCTCTCTCCTCTTCTCTCTCCTTCTCTCCTCCTCTCATCTCTCTCCTCTGTTCACCCCCACCTCCCCCCCTCTCATCCTTCTCTCTCTCCTCCCCCCCGCCCCCCCTTCTCTCATCTCCTCATCTCTCTCTCTCTCTCTCTTACTCGTCTCCCCCCTTCTCCTCTCTTCTCTCTCGTTTCTCCTCTTTCTCTCTCTCTCTGTCTCTCTCTGTCTCTCTCTGTCTCTCTCTGTCTCTCTGTCTCTCTGTCTCTCTCTCTGTCTCTCTCTGTCTCTCTCTCTCTCTGTTCTCTCTGTCTTTTTCTCTCTCTCTCTCGTCTCTCTCTCTGTCTCTCGTCCCTCTCTCTCTCTCTCTTCTCTCTCTCTCCCTCCCCTTCTCCCTCTCTCCTCTCCTCTTCTTCTTCTTCCTCTTCTCTCTCTCCTCTCTGTCTCTCTCTTCTCTCTCTCTCTCTCTCTCTCTCCCTCTCTCTCCCTCTCTTCTCCTCCTCTCTCTCTCGCTCTCTCCTCGTCTGTCTGTCTGCTGTCTGTCTGTCTGTCTGTCTGTCTGTCTGTCCTGTCTGTCTGTCCTCCTCTCTCTCTCTCTCTCCTCTCTCTCTCTCTCTCTCTCTCTCTCTCTCCATCTCGTTCTTCTCTCTCCTCTCTCTCTCTCTCTCTCTCCTCACACCTTCTCTCTCTCCCTCCCCCCTCTTCCCCCTCCCCTCCCCCCCCCCTCTCTCTCTCTCCCTCAGTCCCTCTCCCTCTCTCTCTCCAAACTCTCTCGCGCGCTCTCTCTCTCTCTCTTGCAATGTTACCTCCGTTCAATTCAAGGCCCCTACCATCTCTTCCAGTCTTACCTCCGTTCAATTCGAGGTTCCTATTGTGGCGTGAGAGAGAGAGAGAGAGAGAGAGAGAGAGAGAGAGAGAGTGTGTGTGTGTGTGTGTGTGTGTGTGTGTGTGTGTGTGTGTGTGTGTGTGTGTGTGTGTGTGTGTGTGTGTCTTCTTCTTCTTCTTCTTCTTCTTCTTCTTCTTCTTCTTCTTCTTCTTCTTCCCACTATATCTCCGCTCGGGAGACCCTACCGTTCGTTTTTTCTACAAGTCGAACCCTACCTGTTTCATACACCTCTAAACTTTTTTCACCCTACCTCCGTTTCGTAGATTTCCCCACCGTTTTCTCCCACCCCCACCCCATCCCCTCCCTCCTCCACACATACTAATTCCTCTCACTTAGTCCTACCCTACCGTTGACACAACCTCCCACACGGTGTTTAATAGACCCCTACCGTGTTCCTTCCCAACCCTACCTTCGTTTGATAGATCCCTACTGTTTTGTCTTTCTGGTCGTCGTCATCCATTCCTCTCTTACCCATGTGTTTTTTATGGACTCTGCTACTTGCATGTTCTTTACCATACTCTCTATGTCCCGCATGATTTTTTTAGATTTTTTAACCAGCTGATACTTTAAGAAAACAAAGGGAGTTAATTTTCTCTGAGAAGACGTCACACTAACACAAAAGACCTGAATCGCCAAAGGAAACGCTCATCTGTTTGCGAGTAAACACAAGGTAGGCTCCATAAACTCTACCGAAAGCACATCCTCAAATCCTTTAAAGCGTACAGATAACACACTCGATGGTCTAATCTATCTCGTGCACAAAATTAATGTGGCATAATTACAGTGGTATTGTCATTAGTATGTCCTTCAGTAGTATTTACGGCCCTTTTTCTATCACTGTTAAGCTTGTATACTATCTGTCCCCGTCCCATTTTGCTGGACAGTTGTTCTTTTTCTTGTTCTTTTTTGTGGTGCGTGAAAATTGTACACACGAATACACGTTCAATCTTATTCATATGCCATACTCTTCAAGTATTTTCGTTCATTTTAATCGTAATATCTTGTACGTTCACTGTATATACACGTCACATTGAAACCCACAAAAAAGAGAGAAAAATACTAGTTTTAGTTCAAGATTTAGCTTTAGGTGTGCAACCTACTTGTTTGACTTACTCGTTTTGGTGTGTGTGTGTGTGTGTGTGTGTGTGTGTGTGTGTGTGTGTGTGTGTGTGTGTGTGTGTGTGTGTGTGTGTGTGTGTGTGTGTGTGTGTGTATGTGTGTGTGTTCGTGGGCGCGTGCCCGCGTGTGTGTGCGTGCGTGCGTGCGTGCGTGTGTGTGTGTGTGATTAGTCTTGATTCATTGACTGAACTGATCGATGGTTTTATGTATTTCCGGATTTATGTCAGTTATTGCAATTGTGTTTCTTTCAAAAACTCTTTATTCTTTTCTTTTTCATGTACATGTAACCATTGTTGCTGATTTTTTCTTTGCTTTTTCCTCCCAACTCTCATTTCAGAATGATTTGTTTCTTATATCATTACTTCAAATTTCACGGACACTTGTGTATTATCATTCCGGTCACAGATCTGCATCGCAGTACCCAGATTGACTGAAACTGCAGATGGTTGGCAGTTCTGATTGTCATTTGAATTTTGCTATTGTGAAATAAATTTAACCTTCATAGCTGCGAATCAGACTTTTTAAAAGCAAAACTGACTGCCAAAAAAAAAAATAACGCTTTTTAAATTTTCCCCCCCTCTCCTCTCTCTCTCTCTCTCTCTCTCTCTCTCTCTCTCTCTCTCTCTCTCTCTCTTAATCTTTTGTGTGTTTGGATCTTGAACCGTACTTTAATTTGCGACAATCCGTTTGTTACGATCGCCCTGGTATGATCTTCGCGCCTTCGTCCTGACTGAGTTGACTATGATTATGCGGTGGAAGGGACCTTAAAATCCAAAAACGCAAGAACTAAATAACCAACTACGACCTTTGGTGTTGGTATAAAGCAAAATAAATATGAAATAATTAATTGTTCTCGGCGGAGTGATTCAGTTGAACGACTGTATTCGTGGCAACAGTGTCATCCCTATTTTGTTGACTTCACCCAGACCACTGTCAAACGCTCCAAATGAGTTGTGTTTGAAAGACAATTTAGAAATAATAATTATGCATAGTTCATTCAAAATCGCCGGGCCGTCAGAAAATAACGTCTCGGTACAGCCATTTTGTAAAGCGACAATCATATTTATGCTTTTTTTTTTTTAATGTTTTTAAATGTTTTTTTATATATATTTTTTATATTTTTTATCAGTGTGAGATGCGTGTTTAATTGTCACTGTGTTTGTGGTGTTCTGTTCAGTTCTTCGTGTATGACAATGTTTTTTTGTTTTTTTAGGAAACAGAGAGAGAGATTATGTGTGTGTGCGTATGTGCGGATGTGTGTGGAGGGGGTGGGGGGGGGGGGGGGGGGGTGGGTGGATGTGTGAAGCTACAAGTCTAACTTTTGTACTTGCCCATCCCCCCATCCTTTTATTATTATCATTTTCTAAGTGTAAATGTTGTTGTAAATTATAATTTCAGCCGTGCGTGGTAGCCCCAAGAAATATTCCCTCGTTATTTCGTCCAACAAGGTTGTTTTCTGTTATAATGTACACATGCCTACTGATTCACATCATTTCACCACTTTTCTTCCCCCTTTTCTC
>JABMCL010002067.1:0-10000 GCA_018857735.1 Alviniconcha marisindica | reverse complement strand
TGAAGGACTTGTATTTGATGAGATTAAATTAATAGTTTTTTCTGTTTCCTGTTTTTGATGGTATTCCCTTTTTTTCCCCTTTAAAACTTTTTGGGCCCTTTGGGGTTTTTTTTGGGTTTGGGCCCCCAAGGGGAAAAAATTTTTTTTTTTGGGGGGGCCTTTACCAAAAAGGGGTTTTGGGGTTTTTTTGGAAAAGGCCCAAAAAATTTTAAATTTTTTTCCCGGGGGGGGGAAAATTTTTTTTAAAAAAATTGGAAAGGGGGGCCGGGGAAAAAATTTTTAAAAAAAGGGGGGCCCAAAACCTTTTTTTTTTTTTTTTAAAAAGGGTTTTTTTTAAAAACCCGGGGTTTTTTTTTGTTTTTTTTTTGGGAGGGGGGGAAAAAAAAAAGCCCCCTTTTTCCTTTTTTTCAATTAAAAAAAATTTTTTAAAAAGCCTTAAAAATTTGGGGGACCCTTTAAAATTTCCTTTTTTGGTTCCCTTTCCCCGGGGAAAGAAAATTTTTGGTTTTAAAGAAAATTTGGGGTTTTTTGGCCTTTAAAACCATTTTTTGGGTTGTGAAAAATTAATTTTTCACATATGGGAAAGTGGGTTTGTGATGTAAAAAGCAAGCTTTGATTTGGTTTTTTTTGTTATGAACTTAAAAATGGGGGTTTTGGGGCTTTTGACGGGTTTTTAAAAAGGAATTTTTTGGGGTTATATTTTTTAAAATGAAACTTTTTTTCAGTTTTTTTCTCAATTTCCCTTTTTTTCCAAAAAGGGGGTTTTTCCATTTCCAAAACAATTTTGACAAAATTTGGGAAAAATTTTTGAAAAAACAGGAAAAAGCGTTTTTTTTCAGGGGGTTTCTTTTTCAAGGTAATAATTCTTTTAAAAAGCCCCCCCCGGGAAAAAATATTTTTAAAGAAAAAGGCCGGGTTTTTGGGGGTTTGGATTTTCCCCCTTGAATGTTTTTATGGTTTTGGGGGGAAAAACCCAGGGAATTTCTGAAAACCATGGTAAAAATTTGTCTGGTTAACTCCCCTTGAAAGAACCAGGTGGTCTTTTTAGGGGGGAGAGGTGTTTGTACCAGGTTTTTAAAAACTGCTTTAAAAATTTTTTTCCTTTTTTCCCACCAACAAACAAAAATTTTTTCGTTTGGGAAAAATTCCTCTTTATTTCCCATTTATGGGGGGAAACCTTGTTTTTCTTGTTTGGGGATCATTGTGAGGGTTTCCCCATGCCAGAGGGCCCCCTGGGTGAAAATTGTTTTTTTAAGTTATTAAATCCTTTTTCCCGAAACTTGGGGTTTATTTTCCATTTTTTGGTGTTTTTGGTGTTTTTTGTTTTTTGCTTTTGAAAAATAACTAACCAAAAAAATTTTAAAGAAAACTTTGGAAGCAAAAAAGAAAGAAAAAAATTTGATTTTTTCCTGAAAAAACCCCAAAACCAAAACAATAAAATTTTTTTAACAATTTCCTTAAAGCGGGGGTTTGGGTTGGATTTTACCTTTAAACTTTTTCTTTACATTTTTTTAGGTTTTAAAACCCCAAAAGAATTTCTTTTTTAGGGTTTTTAAAAATTGAATTCTTTTTTATAGTTAAAAAAAATTTTTTGGGAAAGTTTTTTCCCTTTGGGGTGGGAAACCTTTTTTTTGTTTTAATTTTTTTTCCGCTTTTTGTTAAAAACCTGAAAAAAAAAATGTCTATTTTCAGGGATTTTTTTTGGGGGCAAAAATGAAAAAAAGGTTTTTGTTCACTGCAGGTGGGAAATTTTGGCTTTAAATGGAAAAGATTGTTTGGGAAATTTTTTTAATTGCAATTGCAAATTTTTGACGGGAAAAGTAAATTTATTTAAAATTAAAGAAAAAAAAATTTTTTCATTTTCCCCACCGGGAAGTGTGATTGGGAAAACTTTCGGTTGAAAAAAATTTAAAAAGGATTTTAAAAATTTGGGAATATTTTGCCCAAGGGGGTTCTTCAGGGGTTTTTTTCCACAAAAAATTTGGAAATAATTTTAAAAATTCAGTATCTTAATTTTTTTTCGGGGAGATAAAAAATAATTTGGTAAATTAGTTTTTTTATAAAGGGGAATGGTTGGTTAGGGGTTTTAAGCACAGGTTCTTTTGGGTTTTAATGGAAAGGGGATAAAAAAACTGGTTAAATGGGGGCTTAAAAAAGGGGGGAATTAAAAAAAAAGGAAAAAACCAACAAGCTGTAAATTTTTCTGGGTAACAGGTGGGTTCTGGAAATTAAAATTACCTTGGGAAACTCCCCCCAAGGGTGACGTTTGCCTTTTTCTTTTTTAAAAAAAAACGAAAAAGTCCCCCCCCAATGGTTAAAAAAATAAAAAAAATTTTAAAAGGAAAGGGCCCTCTGGTTCTTAAAGGAGAAAAATTTTTTGGGCACTTTTCCCCTGTTTAAAATAAAAAAAACTTTTCAAAAAAAAAGAAACCTTGGATTTTCTGTAAGCAAACAAAACATGTGAAAATTTTCCGAAACATGGTAAAATTTTCCCCCCTTTTGTTTGGGGGTTTAACCCCGTTTTTTTAAAAACCGGGGGCTTTTTCACGGATTTTTGCTTTTTTTTTTCATTTTAACGGGCTTTAAAAGGGGGTTGGATTGAAGGCTGTTTAAAGGGTCCGGCTTGAAGTTTGAATAAAAAAATTAGCTAGAAAAATTGGGGTAAGTTACCTTGGTTTTATTTTTGGTGCTAATTTCCCCCAAAGGGAATTTTCCGACCCCCCAAACATTAATTTTTTTGGTACCCCACGGGTTTTAAAAAATTAAAAACCCAAAAGCCTGGGTGATATTTTAACCAAAACCCCCTTAATTTTAAAATATTCCTTTTTTTGTGGGGGTTTTTTTTTGCCTTTGGGGACCTACAAATTTTGTGAAAGGGAAGAACATCCCAAGATCCTCCTTTAAAGAAAAACTGAAAAATCAAAATTTTTTTAACTTTTTTTAAATTTTTTTTGTACCAGAAAAAGGGACAATTTTCCCCAAAATTTTTTGGGTGGGGAAAATGGTCCCTGTTTTTTTGAAAACTAAAAAGTGTTTTGGCCTTTGGTTTTGTGACGATGCGGTTTACCTTTAAAAAATTTTGGCAATGTTCTGCCTTTTTTTGAAAAATTAAACCAAAATGGGGGGACCTTTGCAAATTTTCCGGAAACCTTTTTTGAAAAAAATTTAAACCAAAAAGAAATGAAAAAATATTGAATTTTTTTTTGGCTTTTGGGACCCGCTGCTGGAAAAAAACAAAAAAAATTTCCGGGTTTCCCAAACCCCTGAAAGGGGGAAAAAATTTCCCAAAAAAAAAATTTTTAAAAAGGTAATTAAAAATTTTAAAAGAAAAAAGGAAAAACATGTTGCCAAAATTTTAAAGAAAACCCAAATTTTCATTAATGAAAAGGGTTTTTCAACATGGTCAACATGTATCCAGTATCTAAACTTTGTAACTTACCTATGGTAGGGATTGTAGTGACAATTTCTCCTAGCTTCAGTTTGTACAGGATTGTTGTTTTTCCAGCAGCGTCCAAGCCAACCATCAATATTCTCATTTCTTTCTTGTTAAATAAAGCGGAGAGGTTACCGAAGAGTTTAGCAATGGTACCACCCATCTTGATTTATTCTGCAAAACAGTCAGAACATTGCCATTTTTTAAACAAGCAAGCAAATAATACAAACAACACCAAAGCAGCACTTTTCAATATGAATGTGAACTAAGCATTTCCACTTTTTGAACTTGTCCTTCTGCTGGTACTAAGGTATTTAATGAGCTGTAAAAAATTACAGATCTCTACAGTTTCCTCTGATGGAGGCATCTGGCAGTGTGCATCCTTCTCACACATGTAGGTCCCTAAAGGCAAGCACACAACAAGGAATATTCCACACCATCAAGACTGGTAAATATCACCCAGCTAGTTTTAACCTTGTTTAGCCAGTGATACTGCAAAAATATGTTTGCTCTGAATCTGGCACTAGCACGAAGATAGAATCCAAGGATAACTACATATTTATTCAGTATTGCTAGTTTTGATCAAAGCTTCAAGTACGGTACAGTACAGCATACATCCACACTAAAGCAGTTCAGTGAAACAGCACCTATCCGTGAATGCTGCGTTGGCAAGCGAGTTCAACACAGCAGGCAAGATTGTACCAGTGTTGTGCTGGCAGACATTCACATGTTTGTTCGCTTACACGAGTATCACAAGCTGCTTTATGAAAGTAACTATGAATCAGGGGTAAAAGTGCCAAATGCTTGTTCTCACTGAACGAACCAGAGCAAACATTTCCTCTTTAAAACTATTATTATAACCATGTGTGACGTGTGCGCTGTTTAAAAGATGCACACGTCACTATGTGCAGTCCTTAAGTAATAATTACCAGAACCACCTGTACCAGAATTTACAGCTTGTTGGTTCAACTGATTTTAATTCATGTGTAAGCACATTTACCAGATTTGATCTTTCCAGTCAAAACTAAAGAAGCTGTGTTCGTGTAGAAATCAGCAGCTAACAAGCCGATTCACTTTACTAAGTGGACTATTTACCAAATGGATTTATCTCCCCGAGTAAATCACGAGTACTGAATAAGAATTATGTACCAATCAGTGTGTGAAAAACCCATGATGAACCCTTGGGCAAAATATCCAATTTTCAAAATCCTGAAATGCAACCGAAGTCCACAATCACACTCACTGGTGGGGTATAGAGTGAAGTTGGCTATAATCAAATAAATTACTGCAGTACAAATTTTGCATTGCAATTAAATTTCCAGCATCTTTACATCAAGCCAACACTTTCCCACCTGCATGTGACACAACTCTATTCATTTTTGCACTCACTAATCCCTGAAATAGACATCCAGTCAGGTTTTTAACAACGCGTACATAATTATACTAAAAAAAGGTCCACAAATGTTAGAACTTTCAAATCTGATCATTTTTAACGTATCAATGATCAGTTACACACATGGAGAGAAATCTTGGGCATTTTATCCTAAGAAAATGCTATGAATGTTAGAGAGTGAGAAATCCACCTAAACCCCTTGCTTTAAGGACAATTGTTAACAAAATTATTGTTTTGTTTGGTGATTACAGAAAAAATGGCAATCTGTTTCATGTTCTGTTGCTGCAAAGTTACTTTAAAATATGGTTAGTATTTCAATGCATACAACACACACACACAGAATGCACAACTAAACACAAGTTTACGAAAGAAAAATAGATTTAATAACTTGAAGAAAAACATACACCAGAACAGTCTGTACATGGTGAAACAGCATCACAATGATCAATACAAGTTACAGCAGCTTCAGCATAAATGTAAATAATGAGGAATGCAAACAGTAAAACTTTTGTTTGTGTGTGTGGGAAAAAAGAAAAAGCTTCAAAGCAGTAGAACCTGGTACAAACACCTCTCCCCCTACAGACCACTGGTTCTGAACAAGGCCAGTTAATCCATGACAATATTTGCATGACCATGCAATAATCAGATAATCATGGTCATATTTCCCCCCAAAACATAAACATTCACAGGTAGTCACACACAACAGGCTCTGCTTAAAGAAGTATATTTCAGAGGGCATTAAAAGAATTATTACTGCAAAGACCACCTGAAACACAACGCATCTCCTGCTACAAAAATCACAAATTATGTCAAATTGTTTTGGAAATGGACACGTTGACAGAAATGAGCATAAACTGAAAAAGTTTCATGACATATACAAGATTCTTCAACCTGTCATAGCAAGAGCACCATTCTCAAGTCATACGATAACCAAGTCACAAGCTTGCTTCACATCACAAACCACTTTACTCATATGTGAACTTAATTTCACAACAAATGGTAGCAATCACATGCTTTAATCCAGTTTCTTTCTGTGAAGGACAGGATTTAAAGGCTCACATATGACGCTGTTAAAAATAATGCAAAAGGAAGTCTCTCCTCAACAAACCGTGATACCTTAACAAAGTTGCTTTATGCTGCTCATTTAAATTCTGAATATTGCTCAACACTTTGGTAGCAAATTCCTGGCACCAACCAGCAGTAGGATGGTAATACCATCAAAAACAGGAAACAGAAAAAACTATTAATTTAATCTCATCAAATACAAGTCCTTCACGTAATAAGAGTATAAAAATCAAATACTTTAAAAATCAAAGTTAAAGATGCAAAACAAATGTAAAAGTACACACCAGCAAATTTTCTTTACCAGATCTTCACATCCAATACCCTGAAGAAAAAATCCATTCTGATATAGGAGCATCCATGTACACTCCCATTCAAGTCAAGGAATAAAACGCTCAAGCGATTCACAAAAGACTGCACTAAATTTCTACCCCAAAAGTGAAAGAGAACATTAGTGGTCTTTGATTAGTGGTTCTACTTATATCATGACCTCAGTTATACACTTAAAAACATTACTATTATTTTTATGTTTTATATTTTGAATTTAATACCAAAAGCTAAAGCATGCAATATTTCTGCACTCAATGACAATCTCTGCCAAGTCTTTTGGGGAATGTAATCAAGTACATACTGTATAATGTCACAAAACGATTGAAACTAAAAGTACCAATGACATATAATGCTGAAAATTGATCTTTATGCAGTTTGTTGATCTTTGGGGCTCTACAAACCATGCCCATCTTCCACACCAATCATGGAAAGTTAACAAAACTCTGCATTACACAGTTCATTTTCACCAGTGACCGACTTCGTGGCAATCAGAAGAAAGACAGAAAAACATTGCTTAGGGGACGAGATGTGGGAGACATTCAATCAAGAAGATCCAGCACAAACACACACTCCACAGCGAGCATACACTAGCATTAAAACAAATGTGAATGTCTATATGATTGTGTATATTTGAGAGAGAAAGAGAACTCAAAAACTTTAATACTCAAGGATAGTTGTGTTAGGTCCATCTGGACCTATCTAACAGCCAGTGAGAGAGAGAGAGAGAGAGAGAGAGAGGAGAGAGAGAGAGAGAGAAGGGGAGGAGAGAGAGAGAGAAGGGGAAGAGAGAGAGAGAAAGCATTAAAGCCCAACCACGCTGGTAACATCATGGAAAAGCGAGATTATTTCTTCATTTTGCATTTTATGGTGGGGGTAGGGTGGGGGGTGATACAGTCTAGAACACTGTAAAAAATATGAGTCTTTCTCTCTTTCCTTATTTTTTTATATTCATACCCACTGACAGTTCGGAATGGTTGATTTTGTGCCTTCTGCTGTGAATGACAGAACACTGGCATCAGCCATACACATCAATCAGTAAAAAATCTTGTTCAACAGCAACATATCAGCTGCATTTTAAGTTTGCTGAATAGAATTAGAAACAACTAAAGTGTCCAAGACAAGGCTGATATTCGTGTTGTGTTTATTTCTTGGATTTGTGTTTCAGTGAATTGGACAGCCAGTCAAGTCCCTCATACAGGCCATCACCACTGGTGGCACACGTAGCCTGAATGTACCAGTCACGGGATCGCAGACCATGTAGGTTTAGCTTGTCTGTGATCTCACTGGGGTTCATGGCATTTGGCAGATCCTGCAACAGAATGATTAATGATGAGCAGGTGTTGATTCTTTTAATTCTATTATTGGAAGCCCTTTCCCTTGGGGAAAGTCTGCTTTTTAATAAAAAGGTGGAGAAAAAAACTTTGGTGCGGGACAACAGCAAAGGAAACTCACATGCTTCTGCAATGGATTTTGAACTTACAAATACTGAGAAAATAAATGGATTTTGACATCCTGTCAATTGTACAAGGTCACTTCAGGTAGGGAGGGGGGGAGAGAGAAAGAGAGAGCATTTTGATAAAACACTAAATATTGGATAAATATATTTTTGGGAAAAAAACCCTGTTCAACAACATTCAAGAAGTTTATGCTTTTTCAAAGACAGAAATGCTGGGAGGGAACATAAGAGTTTAAAGGCCATCCATAATGTTTTAACTTATTCATTAAGAATTAGGAACAAGATGTGATCAAGACCATTACCTGTTTATTTGCAAATACCAACAGCTTCGCATCTCTCAGTTCCTCCTCATTCAACATTCGCAACAGCTCATCCCGGGCCTCTTCTACTCGTTCCCGATCATTGCTGTCAACCACAAATATAAGTCCTGCAAAATGAAACAAAACAAATAAATAAATCTGACTACAGCAGGAGTTGGTATAGTACAGCTAAATATTTGTCGCAGACTTAAATTCAAGTTATTGTTTTTAGGGCTGTAGGCCTAAAACAGGACAAGATAATATTAAGCATTTTAAAAGTTCTTATAATGCTTATGTCCTAGAAAACAACATCTATTTACAAACCAAAAGTCAAAATCAACTTGTGATGTGCTCTGTGCAAAAGAATCACTTGCAAACATGCCAACAGCACCCCCCCCCCCCCCCCCCCCCTTTGTGTGTGTGAACAAGGGAGAAGATGAGGGGTACTGAGCACTATGCAGTTAGATGCTAGCGAAAATAGCTATAGTACTTGCTGACTTATATTACTTATTTACATTGCTGTATACAGCAGTCAAAAGTTTCTGCATCTGCCATCTAGATGAATTAACTTTTTATGTCACGTTTTCAAACTTCACTAGAGCCCTAATGCAGCCAGCCGGATTCATGTAGCCCCCTGAGTGATCTGTCATCATTTAGAACTTTTGGCTTTTACAATTCTGATCTACTTCTCTCCAGTAAACCGGAGGGACATCATTTGGAAACAGAAGTAACCTATTAGAACGTTTTATTGTTTCAAAACCTTGGGAAGGCCAAATATTTTGCACTTCCCTTTTGCAGCAATGCAAAATAAATCCAGACCTGTTTACCCCTCTTATCACTTGCCAGTACTTTGGGCAGAAGTTGTCAGTAATCCAAGGTATCTGTCAGTAATACACACACTCCATTTTTCAATCTTATATTCATATCCCACACAATGTTTTAGACAGTTGTATTCACAGTTAATTTTTAATTTTACTCAGACCAAGATTGTAACAAATGAAGGCACAATAGCCTCAAGTTCAAGTGCAACAGCATTTTGTTTAAACTATTATTAGAAAAACAAACCCTGGATTGTGATGATTACAAGTCTTGACGACTAACAAGTCGCACATCATGGCTTCAGCTCTAATGATGTCCTGCTGGCCTTCACCTCGCTTTGCTTCCAGAAACTTTTAAACAAGACGGCTGGGAAATTTTTTCCAAAAAATTCATAATCTTTGTGGCGAATGGACTTCAGTGCCTCTTGCAATTGTTTCCACCACCATGTGCGCAAGTGAAGTCGATGTTGAACGAACGAATCGCCTTTTCGCGAACACAATAAACATGACCACCTCTCATGGTACTTTGGGTGATAACGTTGGGTGGCCTTAATTTTCTTGGGGGTAGTCAATCCCAAATCTTCAACACATCTTCCCAAAGCACACTTCAAAGATGGCGGCAGAAGCAGAGTTTTAACAATGAGCATGCGCAGTCGGTATTCCAAGGGAAGTAATTTCCTGTCATGACTTGGTTTTGGCCCTTTGAGTTTTGATCCTGTGCTTGTGGTTTTACTCCAGCTTAAAATGTGGGAAAGGGGGAAAAACGGACAGTGACCGTAATTTCTGACCCAACCAGCGTAACAGCAGAATTTGAGGTCTGAATCTGTAGGAATTACGGCAAAACCATAGGGGTAAACAGGTCTGTAAATCTCACCTTGAGAAAGGCACTTTGTGCAGGTAATTAATTTCTTCTTCTTTAAAAAAAAATCAGACCAAGCAGAACAATGCACTAACCTTGTGTGTTCTGGAAGTAATGCCTCCACAATGGCCGGATCTTGTCCTGACCACCCACATCCCACACCGTGAAGCTGACATTCTTGTATTCCACTGTCTCTACATTGAAACCTGCACGTAGAAACAATTATCATGCAGCAGTCCATCTGAACATGTAATCCATTCATTTCAATCATAGGCTATGCTAGAATAACTTAAGTGGTCAATTTGATTATATATCAGTATCTGAGCTGCAAACAAAAGAAAAGCTTTTCT
>JABMCL010001438.1:5000-12207 GCA_018857735.1 Alviniconcha marisindica | reverse complement strand
GGGAGAGCGCAACGAAAGAAGACATATCGAACTTATTTCACACGGCCAACAATTTCCACCACCTCCTCAAATTCACCCACCTGCTATCAAAGTAAGAAATCACCTTCTTGGATACGACAGTGTTCAAAGTAAAAAGGTTCACGAACTCCAGAATACTAAATATCAAAACCCACACTAAACCAACGGAGACGTATCAATACCTCCACCTAACATCGTGCGACCCAGACTCAGACTTTCGCGGATTCATAAAAGGATTCATAAAAGGAACAGTCGTCTCAAGAATCCGCACCAACTCCGACCCTGACAACTTAAAGTCAGCCCTCGCCAACTTCAAAATCAAACTGATTGAAAGAGGATACAAAATCCAAGAAATAGACCAGTACTTCAACGAGGCCCTAATACACGACAGAAAAAGTCTCTTGGCTGACAGACCAAAGAACAACAAAATCCCCTTGGTGTACGTTACCAAATACCACCCGCATCTCAAAAACTTGAGGAAAACCCTCACAAAAGGATGGGACCGCATAAAAATTAAAAAAAAACAGTAACCTACAGCAACTGTTCCCTAACCCACCAACAATAGCCTTCCAACGGAACATAAACATCAAAGAAATGTTAACCAGGAAATAAGAAAGGAGGAAAGGAAGGGGAGAAAAGCAAATTCCCCCCAACAAATCACACACAAGGCGACGGTCCCTCACAATGAACAAAAGAGCAAAAGACCCAGAACGAGAGAAAAGTAAACATGACTCAAACTACACAATGGCAACAGCCACTGGGCAACCGACGCACACAATCCACCCCAAGAAGGGAGACAACCCACTCGAGACCCTAGCACCTCTCACCCATCGAAAACCGAGGTTCAGTCGGGACACGGTCACTAACCCAACCCCAAACCCTAACCCAGGAAGTTCACAAAATGGACAGGCAACCTGGAGAGATAGAATAAAATAATAAAAGGAAGGCCTAATAAAAGAAAAGGTAAACCAACACAACAACAAAAGCACCCGAAAGTGAACAGGCAAGCTCCCTGATGAGGTCAATGCCAGTTGTGAACAACAGCCTTCACAACGAAAAAGACCCAAACGCCATACTTCCGACATAAGGCCACACAAAACAAACAAAACAAAGAGAGGAAGGGAGAAAGAAAAAAAAAACATACAAGGTGGAACATAAAACTAAATCACCAGCCCAAAAAGAGGCAAAGGCGTCGGAACTTCATCCTTGGAGACTAGAACTGGAAATTTTTCAAAGTCGGTTACTCTATGGACACCCCTACGGAGCGGCAAGCGCAGCGCATGATGCCAACAATTGAGAGGTACACTAATACCCTCAAACAAGCGCAAAGACAAAAAGTCTAACACGAATGCCTACGGCAGAAAAGGCCGTGAAAGAAAGAGGCTGTACACAAATGCCTGTGGCAAAGAAAGAAAGAACAGGCCACAAATGCCTAAGGCAAAGAAGGAAAGACCAAACCACAAATGATGGTGGCAAACGAAAAATGGCTGCCTAATCAGGCAAGCAAACGAAAAATGGCTGCCCTAATCAGGCAAGCAAACGAAAAATGGCTGCCCTAATCAGGCAAGCAAACAGCTGACACCAAATGAAAGAAACAAAACAGCTGAAACCACCTCAAAAACCCAAACGGTGGCCTACCTGCAAGCATAAGGTGGAGAAACACACCATCAAATCACAAGACTTACAGACTACTGTCTGCAACAAACGAGGGGACGAATACAGTCAAAGCCATAAGAGCACAGAGCAAAAATAACTGTGCCAACGACAAACAGATGGAAAGCCAAACTAGCCATAACTAACTCACTAACCCGGCTTCCATCTGGAAAAACAAAGGCTGCAGACTGATAAAGCAAATCGCAAATCAGAACTACCGATCACAAAGCATCGGGATATGAACAAATGCAGACAAAAAGACAAATGCAAAAGGGCTGCCCTAACCAGGCAAGCTATCAAGCGGGTACGGAATGGCCAATAAAAAAGAAAGAACACATGGTGGGAAAGAAAAGGAAAAAAAGAAAAAAAGAAAAAAAGGGAAGAAAAACAACAACAACAAAAAACACTTTCTGAAAAGAAAGAGGAGGCAAGAAACGTCAGCGAGAAGCGGGTCAAAGGCTGGATACACGTAATCCGTGTACACGATACAACCCATTGAGCCGACAGCAACACGGCAGGGCAAAAGACGCTCACGAACAAAGAACAGAATGAGCGGTCTCGTTAAACATCGAGACCCCCCCCCCCCCCCCCCCCCCCCCGCCCTCGCTTGTATATCGTAAATGAACGATATAACTCGAGAAGCCAAAGAGCAAGCAAAGAGAAAAAACAATGAATGAAAAGAAGCGGCAACTAGCCCAACCCCAAACCCTATCCCAGGGGGGCCACGAAATCGCCTATTGAACTAGAACGAACAAACCTTGTTCATCGCTACGAATGATGAAATAAACAAGGATAAATTGGGAAACTAAAATAAAATGCCCAATAAAAGGCAGGCTCCCTGATGAGGTCTAGCTTGTTGTGAAAACTAGAGTAAACACAACGAAAAAGACCGAAACGCCACGCACCTAACAAGACTCGAGAAAGATGAAATAACAAGAGGGAAATAAACAAAGGCCCAACTACTGGCAATGGCGTCGGAGCTTCATCTTGGAGATTCGAACTTGAATTTTTTTCCAAGTCGGTTACCCTGTGGACACCCCTACAGAAAATTTAACACAACCAAAGGAACAATGTGTATACCGACAATGAATTTCTTCAAACAAAGACATAATTATTAAAACACAAGCAGGCCCCCTAAAGAACATAGCCTAGCCGCGTATACAAGCGGAGACACTACTAATAACAAGACTATGGGTCTACAGATGGAACAGATGCGGTGGCAACCGAGCAAGCAGTGACCTTTTGTTTGCATTCCCCACCGTCCGACCCCCAGACACGCCCTCGGACGGTTTGCTGCTACACACAAATCATCAAATGTTCTTCTATGCTGTACCTGTATCCATTTATGCTGTGCATCATTATGTTCCATCTGTATACCTGTAAGTCTTGTTATTAGTAGTGTCTCCGCTTGTGTACGCGGCTGGGCTATGTTGCATAGGGGGCCTGTTTGTGTGTTAAGAATTATGTCTTTATTTGATGATATTCACTGTCGGTATACACATTGTTCCTTCGGTTGTGTTAAATTTTCTTGTTCAGTTGTGTGTGCAGGGAAAGGTTACAGACAATCTTGGTTGTTTGTATAACAAGGGCGACATGATTACACCGAAATAATATTGTCCGTTTTGTGTTGCTTTAGCGGGATTAAAGATGCCCCCTTTGTTTTGGCCCAATTCGTAAATGGTGTCAACGGTATTGGAATGTGAGTGTGACTGCGAGATATGGATAGAATGCGGTAAGAGCGAGAGGTAGCGGGAGGGTCAGAGACTGCCTGTGTGTGAGAGTCGGTGCACGACTGAGTGCGTAGAAGGTGCTGGATGAGCGGGTGGCACAAGTGGACCGGGACGAAACACGAAAAAATCATACAATATATATATATGATAGGACCTAGTGTTCCATCATTTTTAGACCATCTGTACGTCTTGTCTGTGCATGTATTTGTAATGTGTTATTGCAACGTTCTATCATTTTCACACCGTCTGTACGTCTTGTCTGTACATGTGTTTATAATGTGTTATTGCTACGGGAGTTCTATCATTTTCACGCTATCTGTACGTCTTGTCTGTACATGCACTTATAATGTGTTATTGCAACATTCTATCATTTTCACAACATCGGTACGTCTTGTCTGTACATGTATGTGTCATGTGTTATTGCAACATTATATCATTTTCACACCATATGTACATCTTGTCTGTACATGTATTTATAATGTGTTATTGCAACGTTCTATCATTTTCACACCATATGTACATCTTGTCTGTACATGTATTTATAATGTGTTATTGCAACGTTCTATCATTTTCACACCATATGTACATCTTGTCTGTACATGTATGTATAATGTGTTATTGCAACGTTCTATCATTTTCACACCATATGTACATCTTGTCTGTACATGTATGTATAATGTGTTATTGCAGCGTTCTATCATTTTCACACCATATGTACATCTTGTCTGACATGTATGTATAATGTGTTATTGCAACGTTCTATCATTTTCACACCATATGTACATCTTGTCTGTACATGTATGTATAATGTGTTATTGCAACGTTCTATCATTTTCACACCATATGTACACTTGTCGTACATGTATGTATAATGTGTTATTGCAACGTTCTATCATTTTACACATATGTACATTTGTCTGTACATGTAGTATAATGTTTTATTGCAACGTTCTATCATTTTCACACCATATGTACATCTTGTCTGTACATGTATGTATAATGTGTTATTGCAGCGTTCTATCATTTTCACACCATATGTACATCTTGTCTGTACATGTATGTATAATGTGTTATTGCAACGTTCTATCATTTTCACACCATATGTACATCTTGTCTGACATGTATGTATAATGTGTTATTGCAACGTTCTATCATTTTCACCCCATATGTACATCTGCTGTACATGTATGTATAATGTGTTATTGCAACGTTCTATCATTTTCACACCATATGTACATCTGTCTGTACATGTATGTATAATGTGTTATTGCAACGTGCTATCATTTCACACCATATGTACATCTTGTCTGTACATGTCTTTATAATGTGTTATGCAACGTTCTACATTTCAGACGCAAAGTCACACCCTGACAATCATCATGCCGACAACGAGCCTCCTCATAAGTAAATATGCAATTAACCATTTGCGCGTTTCAGTGCTAGCGAGTGTGTGTGTGTGTGTGTGTGTGTGTGTGTGTGTGTGTGTGTGTGTGTGTGTGTGTGTGTGTGTGTGTGTGTGTGTGTGTGCATGTGCGTTTGTGTGTGTGTGTATGTGTGTTAGTTCACGAAGTGAAGCGCACGCCTGTATGTATATATATATATATATGTGTGTGTGTGGTGTGTGTGTGTGTGTGTGTGTGTGTGTGTGTGTGTGTGTGTGTGTGTGCGTGCGCGTGACATGTGCGCGCTTACTGTTTATGCTACTACGTATCTTTGTGTGTATATGTGTGTGTGCATCCGCGCGTGCGAATGTGTTTGTGTGTCTTTGTCTCCCTGTGTCTGCATAAATCGGGTGGGGTTGAGAGGGTGCCGAGGTATGTGTTTGTATATCAGTTAATCATCGTGATTGTGGCGTCAGAATACCGGTCATTGTGAGAAACAGTATCCCAAACCAGCCAGTCGTGGTGATGATGACGTTAAAATACCGGGTGTTGTGGGACAGCTGATGTAGCTGATGTAACTAATCTAATCTGGATGATGGTGACTTTGCAATACGGGGTGTTATGGAACAGCTACATCAAACCAGCTAATCTGGATGATGGTGACATTACAATACGGGGTGTTATGGAACAGACACATAAAACCAGCTAATCTGGATTATGGTGACGATACAATACGGGGTGTTATGGGACAGCTACATCAAACCAGCTACTCTGTATGATGGTGACAATCGATAGAATACCGGGTGTTGTGAGTAAGCTACACCCGGCCAGACCGGCTAATCTGGATGATGGTGACGATCGATAGAATACCTGGTGTTGTGAGCAAGCTACACCCGGCCAAACCAGCTAATCCGGATGATGGTGACGATCGATAGAATACCGGATGTCATGGGCCAGAGGTCCAGCCCTATAAATACAGCCTCGTGGTTATGCTGATTTTGCATAGTTCAGGAGCTGTGTGAGAGTCGAGGTGGACGTCCTGAGCTGTCCGTCCTAACGAGCCTTCTGGTTTTTGTGGACGTAAAGAATTATTGAACTGTGCTTCGGCATTGGTCACAACTTGTCCCTAATATGTCAACTGACATCTGAGGACATTAAGCATCACTTCATCATCATCATCATCATGCTGATTTTAAGATGGTGGTTGTTTCAGGACGCTGTCAACGCCTGAGGCCGGAGCAGACCTGACAAAACGTGACTGTGTGACGGAATATTACTCATGTAGACACCAGGCATGCTGTGTGCACCTAGGTTGCTTCCAGTCGGCTCACGCATATGTTTGCGCGGTGAGGGAGATGCACAGAGAGAGACAGAGACAGACAGACGGAGACAGACAGACAGACAGAGAGAGCGCATCGGGGAGAGAGAGATAGAGAGAGACAGAGAGACAGACAGGCAGACAGAAACAAAGAGAGATAGTGAGAGAGTAGGAGGAAGAGAAAGAGAGAGAGTTGGATAGAGGGGAGGGAAGTGGAAGAGAGAGAGAGAGAGGGGGAGGAGGAGGGGGAAGATGGGGGAAGGGTTCGGAAAGGAGACACAGGGGGGGGGGGGTGGATAGAACGGGTCGGGGAAGAAGAGGGAGAATGTGATAAGGGGAAAGAGAAGGGGGTAAAGAAAGACTCGGAAAGGTAGAGACAAAGGTGGGTGGTGACACAAGGGGAAGGAGAGTGGGTGAGGGGGAGGGAGAGAGGGGGAGACAGAAAGAGAGAGGGTGAAGAAGCGAGAAAGAGGGGGGGGGGGGAAGAAAAAGGGAAAGGATGAGAGAGAGAGGGTGGAGGGAGGGGGTGGAGAGATAGAGAAAAGGAGGTTTTTGTTAGAAGTAAATGTCAAGCAACACACATACACGCACGCACACACACACACACACACACACACACACACACACACACACACACACACACACACACACACACACACACAAACACACACACACACACGACACACGCGCGCGCGCGCGCGCGCACCACGCACGCACGCACACACAAAAGACAGAGAGGAAGAAAAGGAGAGTGAGCGACCGAGAAGAGAGAGAGAGTATGTGCGTGCGTGTGTGTGTGTGTGTGTGTGTGTGTGTGTGTGTGTGTGTGTGTGTGTGTGTGTGTGTGTGTGTGTGTGTGTGTGTGTGTGTGTGTGTGTGTGTGTGTATGTGTTACTAACGTACCTACATGACTATTAAGAATGTTTAACAATAGAAGTTATAACATCAGTATTATACAAAATATCTCTTACGTTGTTGCAAGCATTAAAGTCATAGCTAGTTTTCTGAAATAACTCTGCGGTAATAGGACATTCAAGTAGTATGTGCTTAACGGATAGGACATTCTTACAAACGCATGTCACATTCTCTGAATATTTAGTATTCCA
>JABMCL010000827.1:0-10422 GCA_018857735.1 Alviniconcha marisindica | reverse complement strand
GAAAAAAAAAAGGGGTTCCAAAAAAAGGAAAGGATATTTTTTAAAAAAAAAAAAATTTTTAAATTTTTAAAATTTTTTTTTTTTGGGGAAAAGCCCGGGAAAAAAATTTACAAAAAAAAGGGTTTGGAAAGGGGAAAAAAAAATTTTTTGGGGGGAAAAAGGGCAAAGGGGCCCTGGGGGGGGGGTTTTTTTGGGTTTGTGGGGGGTTTTTGGGGGAAAAACCCGGTTGGGGGGGTTTTTTGGGGAAAAAAAAAAATTTTTTTTTTTTGTCTTCCCTTTTTTTTTTTTTCCCGGGGGGTTTTTTTAAAATTTTTTTTTAAAAAAAATTTTTTTAAAAAGGCCGGGGGTTAAAATTCATTTTCCCCCTTTCTTTTCTTTTTTTTTCCCCTTTTTTTTTTTTTTTTCCCCCTTTTTTAAAAAAAATTTTTGGGGTTTTTTTTAAAAAAAAAAACCCCCCAAAAAAAAACCCCCCCCCCCAAAAAAAAAACCCCCCAAAAAAAAAACCCCCCCCCAAAAAAACCCCAAAAACCCCCCCTTTTTCCCCCCGGCCCCCCCCCCCCCCCCCCCCCCCCTTCCCCCCCCCCCCCCCCCCCCCCCCCCCCCCCCCCAAAAAACCCCCCCCCCCCCCCCCCCCCCCCCCCCCCCCCCCCCCCCCCCAAAAAAAAAAAGGGGGGGGGGAAACCCCCCCCCAAAAACCCCCCCCCCAAAAAAAAAACCCCCAAAAATTCCCCCCCCTTTTTTCCCCCCCAAACCCCCCCCCCCCCCCCCCCCCCCCCCCCCAAAAACCCCCCCAAAAAAAAAAAACCCCCCCAAAAAAAACCCCCAAACCCCCCCCCCAAAAAAATTTTCCCCCCCCCCCCCCAAACCCCCCCCCCCCAAAAAACAAAAAAACCCCCCCCCCCCCCCCCCCCAAAAAAAAAAAAAAACAAACAAAAACCCAAACCCAAAAACCCAAAAGGCCCCCAAACCCCAAAAAACCAAAAAAAAAAAAAAAAAAAAAAAAAAAAAAAAATTTAAAAAAAACCGGGGAAAAAAAGGGAAAAAAAAAAAAAAAAAGGGGGGGAAATTTAGGGGGGGGTTTTTTTAAAAAACCCCCCCCGAAAAAAACCCCCCCCCCCCCCAAAAAATTTTTTTTTTTTTTTTTTTTCCCCCTTTTTTTTTAAAAATTTTTAAAGGGGGTTTTTTTTTAAAAAATTTAAGGGTTTTTGGGCCTTCCTTTTTTTTCCCCTTTTCCCGGGGGGGCCCCCCTTTTGGGTTTTCCCGGGGGGGTTTTTTGGGGGGGGGGGGGGGGGGTCCCCCAAAAGGGGGGGGTTTTAATTTTGGTACTTTTAAAAACCCCCCCCCCTTTTTGGGGGGGGGGGGGAAAAAAAACCCCCCCCCCCCCCCCCCCCCCCCCCCCCCCCCCCTTTTTTTTTTGGGGGGGGGGGGGGCCCCCCTTTTTTTTTTAAAATTTTTTTTTCCCCCCCCAAAATTCTTTTTTTTTTCCCTTTTCCCAAGGGAAAAATTTTTCCCCAAACCCCCCCCCTTTTTTTTTTTCCCCTTTCCCCCCCCCTTTTTTTTTTCCCCTTCCCAAATAAATTTTTTTAAATTTCCCCCCTTTTCCCCCTTCCCCCCCCCCCTTTTTTTTTTTTAAAAAAAAACCCCCCCTTTTTTTCCCCCCCTTTTTTTTTTTCCCCTTTTTTCCCCCCCCCTTTTTTTTTTTTTTTTTGTTTTTTTTTTTTTTTTTTTTTTTTTTTGCTTTTCCTTTTTTTTTTGGGGGGGTTTTGGTTTTTGTTTTGTTTTTGGGGGTTTTTTGGGGGGGGGGGGGGGGAAAGGGGGGGGTTTTTTTGGGGGGGGGGGGGGGTGGGGTTTTGGGTTTTTTTTTTGGGGTTTTTTTGGGGGGGGTTTTTCCAGGGTTTTTTTTTTTTTGGGGGGGGGGGGGGGGGGGGGGGGGGGGGGAAAAAAAAGGGGGGGGGGGTTTTTTTTTTTTAAAAAAGGGGGGGGGGGGGGGGGGGGGGGGCAGGTCCCAAAACATTACACAAACCCCCGCCCCCATTCCCCCCCCCCCCCCCCCCCCCCACACACACACTCACACAACCACTGACAACACGAAACTGGGAGATGACCCACAATATTGGCATCGGTCATTTCAAGTCGATAACGGTAGGTAGAAAGGACAGCGAGAGTACGTCCTGACGAATCTGCTGTAACTGTTGCTATAACAAGCTATTACTGAACTGTTTGAATAAACGTTTTAAAACCAAGACATCCCCGGACTTTTGTTAAACTTTCTCTATCTCTCTTATCTCTCTATATTTATAATACTTCCCAAAAATAAATTGGTAAATTTTTTAAAATTTTGCAGATGTGTACGCACATTTACCCGAAGAAGATCCGTGGCTAAAATTTATCCCTTTTTTTTTTTATAAAAAAAAAATAAGTTCACCATCATACTTTCCACGAGAGTTGATTCTTAAACAAGTGTAAAAAGCTTCGGGGGGGTTACTGTATTTGTTTACGTGTGTGTGTGTGTGGGGTGTGTGTGTGTGTGTGTGTGTGGGGTGTGTGGGGGGGCGGGGTGGGGGGCGTGTGGGGTGTGTGGGGTGTGTGTGTGTTTTTGTGTGTGTGTGTTTTTGTGTTTTGTTTGGGGTGTGTTTGTGTGGGGTGGGGTGTGGGGTGTGTGTGTTTTGTGTGTGTGTGTGTGTGTGTGTGTTTGGGGTGTGTGTGGGGTGTGGGGTGTGGGGTGTGTGTGTGTGTGTGTGTGTGTGTGGGGGGGTTTTGGTTTGGGGGGCCGGGGGGGGGGGGGGGGGGGGGGGGGGGGGGGGGGCCGTGTGGGGGTGCGTGCGGTGCGGGGGGCGGGGGCGTGCGTGGGGGTGCGTGCGGGGTGTGTGTGTGTGTGTATGCGTGTTTTTGTGTGTGTGGGGTGTGGGGTTTTGTTTTGTTTTTGGGGTGTGTGTGTTTTGGTGTGGGGGTGTGGTGTGGTGGGTGTGGTGTTTTGGGTTTTTGGTTTTTGTTGTGTGTGTGTGGTGGGGTGTGGGGTGTTTTGTGGGGGTGGGGGGTGGGGGTTTGGTGGGGGTGTGTGTTGTGTTGTGGTGTGTTTTTGGTGTGTGTGTGTGTGTTTTGGGGTGTTTTTGTGGTGTGTGGGGTGTGTGTGTGTTTTGTTTTGTTTTGTTTTGTGTGTGTGTTTTGTTTTGGGGTGTGGGGGGGGGGGAGAGGGAGAGAGAGAGAGAGAGAGAGAAAAGAGAGGGGAGAGAGAGAGAGAGAAAAGAGAGAGAGAGAGAGAGAGAGAGAGAATCTCTGTGTTTTCTCCATGGGCCCAATAAACTTGTGCTCAGTGCAAGTACCCATTGTGGATTGTGCTTCAAAGATAATGACACAATTCACTCACACAGGCCTATGTAAAGAAACGCCCAGAGCCCCAGATGATGTACATAAATTATATCAACCCCATTCTTCATTCTGATTGCACCCATGACTACGGTACAGCCGATAACCAAGCCGTATAGGCCTATACTGAACCGAGCGGACAGTATAACACCCTGGACACATTACATCGCTGGACAGTTGTCAGTGACTGTGTGGACGTGTGCCCAGCTTTCGCTGTCATTCTGCTACCGAAGTCTCATACTCCTGTTGCTGTCATTCTGCTACCGAAGTCTCATACTCCTGTTGCTGTCATTCTGCTACCGAAGTCTCATACTCCTGTTGCTGTCATTCTGCTACCGAAGTCTCATACTCCTGTTGCTGTCATTTTGGCTAACCCGGGAAGGTCTCATACTCCTGTTGCTGTCATTTTGCTACCGAAGTCTCATACTCCTGTTGCTGTCATTTTGCTACTGAAGTCTCATACTCCTGTTGCTGTCATTCTGCTACCGAAGTCTCATACTCCTGTTGCTGTCATTCTGCTACCGAAGTCTCATACTCCTGTTGCTGTCATTTTGCCCCACTGACATCTGATACTGCTGTTGCTGTCATTTTGTTCTACTGACATCTGATACTTCTGTTGCTGTCATTTTGTTCTACTGACATCTGATACTTCTGTTGCTGTCATCTTGTTCTACTGACATCTGATATTTCTGTTGCTGTCATTTTGTTCTACTGACATCTGATACTGCTGTTGCTGTCATTTTGCTACTGACGACATTTTTGTTGCTGACAATTTGAAGACTGGCATTCCTGTTGCTGTCATCTTGCTACTGACATCTGACATTCATGCCGCTGCTGTTTTGCTGCTGACATCTAACGTTCCTGTCAATTTCGTTTTGCGATTGACGAATGACATACCTGTCACGAAGGAATACACTTGTGAAACAATAATTTCCAAAAGACAAGGCGCCACTTCTGGAAGAAAAAGATTAGATTTTATATGGTTATGTATACGTAGTTACTTCGGCTGTCGTCCGTTGTCCGAATAGTTTGCTGTAAATATCCACATCTTCCGTGAGTGATCGAAAAACACGGAAAAAAGGGATACAACTCCAGCAGTGCGATCGAAAAGAACAACTTCAAACTACTGATCGCTTCGGGTTTTTGAAATTAAACCTATATACGGGAAGAAAACAGACTCCGGCATTTTGAACGGTTGACAAGGAAGGCGAGGCAATCAGCACGTGACAACTGGAAGGATGACCTGCTCAAGAGGAGAGCTACCGCTGAAAGGAATTCTGACGATCGTTGGCGGATTTATCGTCCATCTTACTCTTGGCACACAGCTTACATACGGTAAGATTCTATGCTTTCTATGCCTTTTGTCGTTCATGGGCTCTTCCGTTTTGTTGTTTTCCTTTTTATTTATTCAGTCATTCTTCATTCTGTTAGTCTGCCTGTTTGTCTTTCACTTTTTCATAGATAAAAAAGGGTTTAAACGAATGCTTATTTATTTTAACACGGACACACAGAAAGCACATTTTCGGGGAAATCCCCTTTATAAAATTTTTTTTCTTCACTTTTTTTCTTGTCCTTTCACATGTTCATTCCCTTCATTCATTCATTCTGCCACGTTGCCTAGTTGTTTGCCTTTCGGTTTTGTCGGGTTTTTTTGTTCGTTTATTCATCCACTCTGGGCGGTTGACAGTCTGCCTGATTTTCGTGTTTGCATTTTGGGAACAACCCACTTTTTGAACAAAACATAACACCTTTTTTCCCCCCCAAACCCCAAAACCAAAACCCCCAACCCAAAAACCAAAAACACACACACACACACACCCCGCACGCACGCACGCACGCACGTACCCGCCCCCCCACGCCCCCCCCCCCCCCCACACAAAACCAAAACCACCACACACACACACACACATAAAAAACACACCCCGGCCCCCACAAAACCCCGCACGCCCCACACCACCACACACACACCAAAACCACACACACACACACACAAAAACACACCCCACACACACACACACACCGTTGCAAGCAAGGGCCAACCCCCATCTTGACTCGGACGGAGAAGTAGAGAAAGCTCTGTCGGTAGAGGGGCCGACCTGAAAAGCCACCGCAATACTGACGCTGGTTCCAGTCCCAGAGTCAATTTCCTGTGCTTACGATTTTCCGTACAGACCTCGCGTGCAATGGCATGCATCAACATCTGTGCGCACGTAAAGATCCCAAGCACTAGCGGCATCCATACCATTGTTTGGACACAGGAACATCCCGCACACACTGATAGCAATGGGTAGCACTGCTCTTGTGGCTTGGGGCCTTAACCCCGTTTTTAAATTTGTGCGAATGTTTTTTCGCAAACCCTTAGTTGGAAGTATTCGGCAAACCTAGTTGGTTCTTAATTGGGCGAACATTTCTTCGCAAACCCTTATTTGGGAAGTATTCGTCAAAGGGCTATATTCGGGGCCCAAAAAAGCTTCGCTCAACATGTTCTGGGAACATTCGCCCTTTCGACGAACATTGCCTTTGTTTGGGCTGAGAGCAGAGCTCCCTGTGGTGAAAAAAGAAATAAAAAAAAAATGGATGAGGGTTTGTCGCTTTTGGGGGGAATTTTTTTATTTGTTGACTTGTAAGGCGCACCTTGTCCTGGGAGACCCAAAATGAGATAGTAGTTATTTGGAATTACCCTGTGGGGAGATGAAAGTATATTGACTTAAACATGATTTTATTTTTTTTAGCCTACATTTTCGATCATGCTGTCTGCTGCGGCCCCGGCAATTTTCGGGCCGAAGCTTGCATCTCATTAAAAGCCAGTTGAGAACGAAGTAGAGTTCGTTGATCTGCCCGGGAACCCCATGTTCGGCGAACTAAAAGTTCAATTAAAAAAACAAAAACCATAGTTCGTCGAACTGTCCAAAAGGTATTTTCGGGGGAACAAACATTGCCCTTTTTTGAACGAGCTTAAGAGTGGTAAGGTGACGCGAATTTCCACAAGGGACGATGAAGTACTGCAGCCCTCTCTCTCTCCTCTCTCTCTTCTCTCTCCCCCTCCCCCTCTCTCCCCCTCTCTCTCCTTCTCTCTCTCTCTCTCTCCCCCAAAAAAGATACCCTGGACCTGTTTGCTGCAGGCAACACCAACCCATACCTCGTCTCCTACATAAGGAACAGCTCCTCGCCCTCCGACCTGCAGTACATCGACGGCGTCTGGGTCCAGGCTTGTATGTTGATGGGTCAGGGCGTCAGCATGTTTCTGGGCGGGGTCATGGAGGTCAAGCTGGGGCCCCGCATCGCCACGCTCATAGGGGCGTGGTTTTGAGGTGAGTGTTCAGGGGGCTGTGTGGGAGTCGAGGTGGCCGTCCGGGGCTGCCCGTCCTAACGAGCCTTCGGTTTCCGTGGACTTTAAAGCTATTTTGAACCTGCTTCGGCTTTGGGTCTCAGCTTGTCCCTAATATTTTAACCCGACTTTGAGGACTTTAACCAACACAACAGCAGCAGCAAAAGGGTTCCCTAGAGGCTGTACTAGCTGTAGCCGGTTTTTTGGGCCCCCAGCGGTAAGGCTGGTAAGCAGGGGGGCCCTTTGGTTCGAATCCGCTTCGGCTCCCTTTCTCTTCAAAGGTTGTGGACACTGTCTTGACACTTTGTCCATCACAGTTAAGGAAACTTTAAAAAATGGCTCCCATCGCTGCCCATCTTAGCCCCTTCACTGCCCCGGCCCCCATGTGAACCCCCCAGGGTTAAATGGGCTGAAAGATGCACGGACGCGCCTGCAAACAGTCTTTTTCAGTCTGTAAGAACCTACTTTCAGTGCTATGCGTTTTAATGAAAATCATTTCACATGCCAGTGCCAAAAAGAAAAAAAAAAGGGCCGGAGGGTTTCAAATTTCCACTTTTGTTGGTCGTTTTCAAGGGGTTAATGTAGGAGTCATTCTGGCGGTGACAGTGTGGGAAAAACAAAATCTACCTCTCCCTCCACCTCCGTACTCCCTTCCGCCTTTCTACCCGTCCCAAATAAGCCTTACGGCTTCTGTGGACGTTAAGCACTATGTTTACTTACTTAGAGGTTGTGGTATAATTAGCATCAACTTTCCACCACGGTCATGTGACTATACAAATTGTACGATAAATTGCTAAAGCTTCTGATCGTGTATAGTACTTTTGAAATTTTGCTCCGTTTTCATCTGAGGGTTTATATGACACAAGCCGTCTGATAGCCGACGAAAATCGATTATCGTATGATTAAAAGGCGTTCTCGGTAAGCCGAGGCTACAAACCCGTGTGTAGGCTAATGTATTTTCTGGAACTGTGGCCGAGGGCTGACTTGTAGGTTTCCTAAAGCTGGATGAAAGAGGGAGTTGCCTGGCCTGCTGTGCGGTTTGAAAAGCCGTATTCGTGTTTCGACTGACGTTGTAGATCTGTCTGACATAAACGTGGTTCCTGACTCAAGGTTTGAATGCGTATTGCCTGAAAACCTTTTATGATCCTGTGCGTAGGGGTAAATTTTCACGCAATTCTTTATCTATTCTGAAAACTGTTGTTTGATATTTTATTTTGTTAAGTTTGCCTTTTTTGGGGTTTGTTGGTCGTTTGGGTGTTTCGCTTCTTTCTTCTTGTTCTTTTGTTTTGTCGGTTTTTGGGATTTCGTTTTTATTTTGTTTTAGTATATAAAGGTGGCTGTTTTTTAAATTTCCAAAAGGACCAAACGGTTGCCTTTTTTTAATTCAAATTTAAAAAAATTTCGAGCTCGAGTTCTCTCTCTCTCTCTCTCTCTCTCTCTCTCTCTCTCTCTCTCTCTCTCTCTCTTTTCTCTCTCCTTTTTCCCCTTTTCCTTTTTCCCCCCCCCCTTCCCTTTTTTCCTTGTAAAATTTTTAAAATTTCATCCCTTTCTTCTCTCCAGAAAATTTCCTTTTGCCTTTTCTTCCCAAAAAATCCTTTTTTTTTTCCCGGGCCCCCCCCCCCCCCCCTTTTTTTTTTTTTTTTTTTTGCTTTTCGTTCTTCGCTGGCAATGATGCTGGCAAACAACAGCCCAAATGGTGAGGCGATGACCTCATTAATGGTGATACTGTTTAAGATGACGTATTTGCAAAAATGAGGGATGGGGAGAAGAGGGGGAAAGGGGGAGAAGGAAGGATGGAGAGAACAAAACAAGAGAGAGAGAGGGGAGAGAGAGAGAGAGAGAGAAGAGAGAGAGAGAGAGAGAGAGAGAGAGAGAGAGAGAAAAGAGAGAGAGATCAAAAAATTGACTTTTCACCAGGGAAAGCCAAACCCCCCCACCCCCACCCCCACACACCCCACACCCCCCCCCCCTCTCTCTTTTCTCTCTCCCATCATTTATTACAATTCGGTTTCAGTGCCGGGGTTTTGCTGACGTACTTCACAGTGAAGGTTTCCTTCGTCGCTTCCGTTGTGACGTATGGCGTCATGTTTGGCCTTGGGTGCGGGGCGTCTTACGCCATTCCTGTGGGAGTCGCCATGAGGGTGAGCCTCCTTGACGCAACTTCCGCTGAGTTAATTACCTCATGGAGGACCTTTCCGCTGTGACGTTTTCTGCTTCTTGTTGCTTTGCTTGATTCTCTTTTCTGTCCTTTTTTTTAACACTGTTTACTGCAACCTCTGGCTGTCCTGTCTGTCTGTCTTCTTTTTTCTTCTCTTTTGGTTGGGGGTGTTTTTTTTTTGTGGTGGTGGTGGTGGGTGGGTGGGTGGTGGGTGGGTGGGTGGTGGTGGTTGGGGGTTTTTTTGGGTGGTGTGTGGTGGTGGGGTGTGGGGGGTGGTGGTGGGTTTGGGTGGTTTGGGTTTGGTTTGTTTGTTTGTTGGTTTGGGGTGGGGTGGGGGTGGTGGTTTGGGGTTTGTTTGTTTTTTGGGGTGGGGGTGGGTTTTTTTTTTTTGGGGGTTGTTGGTGGGGTGGGGGGGGGGGGGTGGGGGGGGGGTGGTTTGGTGAGGTGGGTGTGGTTTGTTGTTTTGGTTTTTTTGGGGGGGGCGGGGGGCGGCTGCGGCGGCGTTTTATTTTGGGTTCGGCCCCCTCGGTACGGTTTTTCCCTTCCTCTCAGGGTTTTCCCGGCACACAGAGGTTTTGTGGCGGGAGCCGTTTCCTCGGTTGGGTTCGGCTCCGTCATCTTCAACCAGATCATCACCGTCTTCGCAACCCCCACAACCCCTCCCCCGGGCCTGGCGGGGGAGGAGGGGAGACGTGAGTACCCCGGGGGGAAAAAGGGGGGGGGGGGGGGGGGGGGGCACCCAAAAAACTTTTTTCAGGCGGGGTCCCAAATAAAAGTGCCTGTGGTGGGTGTTTTGGGGGGTGGGGGGGGGGTTTTGGGGAAAAAAAAAAAAAAAAAAAAAAAAATTGGGGGGGGGAAAAAAAAAATTTTTTTGGGGGGGAAAAAAAAAAACAAACAAAAGGCCCGGGCCCCCCCAAACCCCCAAAAACCAAAACCCCCCCCCCCCCCCCTCCCCCCCCACCCCTGGGGGTACCTTTGACCAAAACGAAAAGGGGGAAAAAACCCGTTTTTTCCCCCCCCGGTTGCCCTGCAGGGGGTGAGCTGTTGCTGTTTTTGTCTGTGGTGCGTTCTGATAAATGACATATGGAATTCCAATTGCGATGACCTTTCCTTAGAACTCATTTATTATGACCAAAAAAAACCATTTCCATAATTGTTTTATTGTTTGAACAGTTTAATATGTTGTAGCTTTCCGTTTCTCTTTGTCTTAAATGTGTCCGTTTTGGGCAAGGGGACGCAGAAAATTTACCCCCTTTGTTAAAACCCCGAGCCGACGAATGTTTTCCCTTCCGGGGTAGGTCAGAATATAGCCAAGTTTCTTACTGCCCTAATTTCTTCCTTGTGCTAATTTCCGCTTCCCGGTCCATTCACCTTAAATTTTTTCCAAAACCTCTCCTCTTTTATTTTCGTTAGTTTGGCTGAAGGAATTTCCCCCGTTTGCCGCGAAATAAAATAGGTCATACTGCTCATAGTCAATTGATTTAAGAGGTTCCATGTGAGTGCCTCAAATTAAATAGGCACCAAAACGTGTTACTGGCCCCAAAAAGGTGATTTGATTACTTGGATCTGA
>JABMCL010003846.1:7500-10313 GCA_018857735.1 Alviniconcha marisindica | reverse complement strand
AAAAAAGAAAAAAAGAAAAGAAAAAAGAAAGCAGGGGGGAAAAGAGAGAGAGAGAGAGAGAGAGAGAGAGAGAGAGAGAGAGAGAGAGAGAGATCAGGGGTCGCAGTGTCGTCGGGGCATGGCTCGCGGACTGCACGCCATGATTGTGACGGAAACACGAGCTGTCTCCCCAATACTAGCTACACAACGTCGCGGACAAAGGCAGCCCGGAACCCAATCCTCTTTCAACCTCACGGGCCTTTGGGACCGGGGAGTGGAGACAAACGGAACGAGCTCACGGAGCAGTATTAATTGGACCAGGCGAAAATTGCTGGGGCTGAAAAGAGATATGACGAACGACCGAAGGAGCAGCTTTGTGTTTCACGTGCAGCGTCAAGGCAACGCTGCGTGCACAGGAAGATGCAGGTCGCGCCCTGTCGGGCAGAGGGCCTTTTGCCGACCCAAAATTCGGAGAAAAAGAGATAGATAGTTGGTTTGGAACGCCCAGTCAACCAAGACGGTTATATCAGGCAGGGCGAAAATAAATGAGACGAAGACAGAAAGAGGTTAAAAATTAAAAATAAACACACACACACACACACACACACACACACACACACACACACACACAAAAAAAGAAAAGAAAACAACAACAAAGAAAAGAAGATGGGGGGAAAACTAGGAGCAGAAACTTGTTTCATTCTCTTTGGTGGAAGTCCAGACAGAGACTTTGCTGACCATTCTGGTCTAAACTTGTCAGATGTAAACTTATCGGCGACTGCATCTCATATACTGAAGTTTACTTGCTTGCTTGACGCTCCCCCCAAAATATTGTTATTGTATGTTGGTATGCGTTCATTAAGAAAAGAAAAGAAAAAAGAACTGTTTAAACCACCACCACCACCACCACCACCACCATCATCATCATCATCATCATCATCACGTCATCATCCGCCCCTGCCGCTCAGCTGGAAGTCACCCAAGCGAGCTGGCAGCCGGGGTTTTCCGTGGAGGTTCCGTAGACATCTGTGCGCTGTTGAGGGCCTGGGGATGTTGATCAACACCACAGCGCCGCTAATACAACCACAACGACAAAGTCGTCAACACACGCCGCCGCCAATACAACAGCTAACACAACAGCCACCCTGTACTCCCGGTCTTGGTCAACATCATCTTGGCAAACTCACACTGACCTTCCGTCTGGCAGGAAGTGAATTGCCTCCCGTTCCTCTGAATCCCGGCCTGTAGCCGCTAGGCTTGTCGGAGGGGGGTTTGTGTGTGTGTGTGTGGTTGTGGGGGGGTGGTGTGGGGTGTGTGTGTGTTGGTGTGTGTGGGTTGGTGTGTGTGGGTGTGGGTGTTGGTTGTGTGTGTGTGGTTTTTGTGTGTGTGTGTGTGGTGTTGTGTGGGGGTGTTGGTGTGTGTGTGGTGTGTGTGTGTGTGTGTGTGTGTGTGGGGTGTGTGTGTGTGTGTTGTGTTTTTTTTTGTTTGGTCTTTACGGTTGTGTTTCGAGTCAGGTGAAGAAGGAGAGGGGAGAGGAGAAGAGGAAGGAGAGAGGGGAAAGAGGAGGACAGAGACGAGACAGAGACAGACGACAGACAGACAGACAGACAGACGCAACGGCAATGAGACAGACAGAGTGAGAGAGAACCGGCCGATCGACTCTGAGACTGGAACCAAACACTTCAGTATCTTCAGTCGCTGGAGCCGCGAAGGGACCAATCAATCGCCTGACAACAGCAGCACCGACATGTGCGTCGGGAGACGTCGGTCTGAAGTTCTCCGCACTGAAACCGTCCCGCAAACAGCCCACGTTTCACGGCTTCACAAACAGCTGGGAACATCATGCAGCTGGAGACAAAGTGGCCCGCCACGGACCGGCGGTTCGCTGGTTGGATGGACTGGTTTAACGCCGAGTTGTCTCTGCCGAGAAGGTACTGGCGGGTACCTTGATCCCAGGAGGTGGGGATGATGAAGTGATGCTTTATGTCCTCAGATGTCAGTTGACATATTAGGGACAAGTTGTGACCAATGCCGAAGCACGGTGCAATAAATCTTTACGTCCACGGAAACCAGAAGGCTCGTTAGGACGGACAGTCCAGGACGTCCACCTCGACTCTCACACAGCTCCTGAACCATGCAGGTGGGGAGAAGGGGGAACTATATATATACCTATTGCTACACGCTGCTGGGGACTGAACAACGTCAGTCCCAGAGACCACGGCCCGGACGTTCGGAACGGCGAAGTTACGGGCCAGCGGCAGGCACTGACTGCTCCGGGAACGACTTATTAGCCCACACCTACCAATTGACTGCATGAAGAGCAAGCCAGCCAGCCAGCCAGTCAGCCAGCAAGCCAGCACGCCAGCAGACAACCAATCCAGCAAGCCAGCAGGCAAGCAATCCAGCAGGCAAGCAATCCAGCAAGCAAGCCAGCTAGCAGGCAAACAAGCCAGCAGGCAAACAAGCCAGCAAGCAAACCAGCAAGCCAGCAAGCCAGCAGGCAAACAAGCCAACCAGCTAGCAGGCAAACAAGCCAGCAAGCAAACCATCAAGCCAACCAGCTAGCAGGCAAACAAGCCAGCAAGCAAACCAGCAAGCAAGCCAGCTAGCAGGCAAGCAAACCAGCAAGCAAGCCAGTTAGCAGGCAAGCTAGCCAGCAAGCCAGCGAGCAAACCAGCAAGCAAGCCAGCTAGCAGGCAAGCAAACCCGCAAGCAAACCCGCGACTGAACGAGCTGAACAAAGACAATTAGGGCCCCTTTACACTTTCCGTGTAGCGCGCAGAACATGAACCACTTGTCGTTAAATTCTCATCATGAAAAAGTCGTCACGAGGC
>JABMCL010003846.1:0-5000 GCA_018857735.1 Alviniconcha marisindica | reverse complement strand
CAATCCTCTTACAAATGACTGTCACACACACACACCACACACACCACACACACACACACACACACACACACACACACACACACACACACACACACACACAAATATACGTACACAATCACACATACACACACACACAACACACACACACACACACACACACACACACACATGATACCGTACTGACATACACACACACACACACACACACACACACAATGGATACCAGTCACGACCACACACACACACACACACACACACACACACACACACACACACACACACACACACACACACAAATGGATACCGTCACGACCACACACACACACACACACACACGAATGGATGCCGTTCGCCCCATCCTCAACCCCGAGGCTGCACTAACAAGCCCAAGCCCAGTTCTTCACAGTGGAATGCAGTGTCCGGTTCCGCCTGGCTGCACGGCTTTGAACAAAAACAATGCCATCACCATGGACCTACACGTATATAATTATTATCATATATATATATATATATATATATATATATATATATATATATAGCTACACGGGGCTGGCTGGGCGTGTGTTTCTGCACCACGGGTAAGGTTATGTAAGCCCCCCCTGATAAGCCGACGACATTTGAGACGGACGATCCCATTGGTCTGATTGGTTAATTACACTGCAGCGCCGGCGCGAGCCACCTCATTACGCTTATCGCTACGGCGCAAGGCGTCCTTGGAACTCAGGCTGCACGTGTGAACAAAGTAACCGTGGAGGAGAAGGATTAAGGGGGTGGGGTGGGGGGGGGCAGGGGTGGGGAGAGGGAGGGGAAGTTGGGTAGCGGAGAAGAGAAAATTTGAGAAAAAGAAAAGCTAACAAAACAAACAAAACAAAAAAAAACAGGACAAACTTTTCGATCACATACAAACAATAAACCAACAAACGGGGCTGATTCGCGCTCCGAAGATGTCACTGACTGACACGAACACAACAACAACAAGGACCGGAGTCGCCTACGGTAACACCCACCTGGCATGCGAGTGACTGAACACACTGAAGGTGCATCAACACCGTCGAAGGTATATTCCATTAAAATTAGCGTTCATTTCAACCGTTTGTGTGTTTGAACTAAAAAACCCGCAGAACAACCCCTTTTTTCCGTTTTTCCGACCTACGGTTTTAGTCGGGTCCAAAACAGTTCCAAAATTCTGCCCGCCCTTTCCAAGAAAAAAAAAAGGGAAGAAGGGAGAGAGAGAGAGAGAGAGAGGAGAGAGAGAGAGAGAGAGAGAGAGAGAGAGAGAGAGAGAGAGAGAGAGAGAGAGAGAGAGAGAGAGGAGGGGGTGGTGGGGGGTGTGTGTTGTGTTTGGGGGGTGTGTGTGTGATCACGAAAAGGTCACACCAGAACTGACGGGGACACACTCATACACACACATCGATACACACACAAACACAACCCCCACCCAACACACACAACACACACACACACACACACACACACACACACACACACACCACACACCCCCACTCCACACAAACACACACACACACAACCCACACACACACAACACACACCACACACATCGCCACACACACACACACACACACATCCACACAAAACACACACACACACACGTCCCCCACACACACACACACACACACACACACACACAGAAATCCTTTACCCCCCCCACACACACGCCCCCCGCGGACGGAGGCCGGAACCGCAACAACAAACACTGCAAAAAGGGCCCCTTCCGTCCCCGACCATCCGTATTTGTCTCGGCGAAGAGTGTTAAAACCCAAGTTCCCGAGTGCGATTTCAAAACCGCGTCTGTCGGGTGCACCACCAAACAGCCAGCGATACTGCGAAAAAACACTCCAGAACCGCGACGAGCGATCTGTGAAAAAAAGGGGGAGGTCCCCCTCTCCCCCCCAATGCCCCCCAAACCACGAGGGGCGCGAGCTGGTCGGGTCAAGGGGCCGGGTCGCGAAAGAGGGATGGGGGTGTGGGGATGGGGGGTGGGGGGGGGTGTGGGGTGGGGGGGGTCAAAACCGAAAAGGTATATTAACCTTTCCTCCCGAAAGGGGTCAAGTTCAGAGCGTGTGAGAGTCAGTCGAGGTGGCCGTCCTGAGCTGTCCGTCCTAACGAGCCCTTTTGGGTTTTCCCTGGACGTGATTTATTGCCCGGGTTGGCACTGGGCACCTTTTCCCCCAAAATTTAAATGACATCTGAGGACATAAAGCATCACTTCATCGTCATCATCAAAAAGGGTTTGGGCATGTTCAGGAGCTGTGTGAGAGTCGAGGGGGCCGTCCTGAGCCTCCGTCCTAACGAGCCTTCTGGTTTCCGTGGACGTAAAGAAATTTTTGAACCGTGTTCGGCATTGGTCACAGCTTGTCCCTAAAATGTCAACTGCATCTGAGGACATAAAGCATCACTTCATCGTCATCATCAAAAAGGGTTTAGTTCAGGAGCTGTGTGGAGAGTCGAGGTGGCCGTCCGGGAGCCGTCCGCCTAACGACCCTTCCCTTGGTTTCCGTGGACGTAAGAATTATTGAACCGTGCTTGGGGGTAAAAGCTTGTCCCTAATATGTAAACTGACATCTGAGGACATTAAGCATAAATTCCCACCACCAGAAAGGGGGCCCAAGCTTTTTTTTAAAAGTTTTCCCCTTTTATGCTCTTTAGCATATGAGGACATTAAGCAAAAAGGGGGGGGGGGGGGGGAAGGTGTGAAGGCCGGTTTGGCCTAGCGGTAAGGCGTTAGGCTGGAAAGGGCAGGGGGACCTTTTCGAATCCGCTTCGGCTCTCATTTCTTTTCAAAAGTTGGGGCGGGCCCTTTGGTCTTGTGATTTTCCCGTCCCTCAAAATTAATAAAACTTTAAAATGGCCCCTCATCACTGCCCATCTTAATGCAGGAGTCTTTCCCTGGGGGTGACAGTGTAGCGATAGGTTATAATCTCCCTTTTCCCCCCCGCCCCCAAAACCCCCCCCCCCCCCCCCCTTTCTCCCCGCCCCTTGCCTTATGGTTTTGTGGACGTTAAGCACCATTTTTTTTCTTACTTAGGGGTTTTCTCAGAGTTATGAGCTGTGTGAAAGTCGAGGTGGCCGCCGGGGTTTCCCTCCTAACGAAACGTTACGGTTTCTGTGGGCGTAAAGCACCAAGGGAAACCCTGCTCACGCACTGGTCTCAATTTTTTCCCAATATGTCAGCCCACATCCGAGGGCATTTTAAACCTGCATCATCAAAAAAGGGGGCCCCTCCTGGGAAATTAACCAAAAGGGTACAAATTGGCGGTTTGGGAAAATTATGAACTTAAATGTGGCAGGGCTCAACTAAAAAATTTTTTATTCCCCCCCCCCCCCATTAAAATTCTTCTTCTTCTTTCTTTAAAAAAAAAATAAACCCCCCCCCCTTTCCCCCCCCCCCCCATTTCTTTTTCCCCCCAAAAAATGTACAGACGGCGCACAAGGGCAATTCCCTTTTTTTGGGAGGGGGTTTGGGGGAGGGAGTAAGTTGTATGAACAGAGTCACGTACAGACCAACTCTATACAGAATCAGAATCAGAATATTTATTGTCCCAGTACAAGTTTACGAGGAAATTTGTCTTACGATGCACAGTAGGAAATAGAATAAACAATAGACTTAATATTTTAACACGGCTACAAAGGCTTACTACAGGCATCTTTGAGACCATTTTCCCACACGCTAAGCACTACATGATCCGCCTTCTTCGTCCAACGGAAATGCAAATCAGTTACAGGTACAGGACATTTTTCTCAAGCACCTATGGTACTCGCATGGACTGCCGCGCACAGCTGAAAGAGGGTGTGAATAGGATGCTGTACAGCTTTCTGCTTGAATCCCAACTTCTCGCCGAATTCTTACGGGGAACGAAGTTCTCCAAAACAGCGTTTGGGCGCCTTACCTTTTCTCGAGACTCTTTTAAAGGAGGGAGGGAAGGGGGCAAAAGAGAGAGGGGGAGGGGCAGAGAGAGAGGGGGGGAGGAGAGAGGGGGGGGAGAGAGAGAGGGAGAGAGAGAGAGAGAGAGAGAGAGAGAGAGAGAGAGAGAAGAGAGACAGAGACAGAGACAGACGCGCAACGCCGACCAAAAAAGGGGGGAGACAGGGGGAACAAAAAGGAAAAAGGGGAGGGAGAAGGAGACAGAGACAGAAGAGAGAGGGGGGGAGAAGAGAAGGAAAGGGGGGGAGAGAGAGGGAGGGAGGGGGGAGGGGGGGAGGGGGGGAGGGAGAGAGAGAGAGAGAGAGAGAGAGAGAGAGAGAGAGAGAGAGAAGAAGAGAGAGAGAGGGAGAGAAGAAAACAGAAAAAACAAGAAAAAAGGAAGAGGGGGAAAAAAGAGGGGGGGGGGGGGGGGGGGGGGGGGGGAGAGAGAGAGAGAGAGAGAGAGAGAGAGAGCGCGCGTCAATACACAATTATTGTTGGCAGTGAAAGGGGTAACGACGACTTGCCTATTCTCCGCAGGGCAGCTAGGTACAAGCAGCGAGAGAATGGAACGCTCCTCAGGTCTCCGGCAGTGGCTTAATACATTTGTTGCTCTGTAAAGTACAGTTCTTAGCCTACGAGTGCGGCTTGTTTCGAAGGCGGATAACAGAGGTCAGCAACACATAACACGTCGGCCCTCACTAAACGTCCTAGCTGCATGCCCTGATTGATCCAGAGATCGCTATGCTGTGCAGCAGAGATCTCTATACTGTAGAGCAAGTGTATTGTAGCGTCTCTGGCTAGTCGTGGTTATCGGGGCACCGTGGACGCAGAAAATTACTCCCCCGCCCCCTCCCCATTTGCGTTCAAAGGTCAAATGACAAATTTAATGTGAACTCCTCACAGTCTCTGCTTAATACTGGCGCAAAGAAGCGTCATACGCACAAACTAAACACTTAGAAGTGGCGCACTGGCACCCATGGGCTGGGAAAGTGTGTGTGTGTGTGTGTGTGTGTGTTTTGTGTGTGTGTGTGTGTGTGTGTGTGTGTGTGTGTGTGGGGGTGTTGCCCGGGGGGGG
>JABMCL010003842.1:0-10973 GCA_018857735.1 Alviniconcha marisindica | reverse complement strand
GAGTGAACTCAAAGCAGGCATTTACATGTATCTGCATAGGTCTCATGTCACTGAATGCTGATGAACTTTGTATGCAGAATTTTTGCATGTGCAAGGTTGGTGAAGAAGTTGGCAAGCACCTTGAAGTTGAGCCCTTTAGGGAGATTCTTGACCATTTGAAGAACATTGCCACCACCAATGCCTAGCTCAGAATTGTCTTGGAAGTCGTTCAGCCTTGATGAAGCTTCCAAATTTTGTTCACTTTCTTGTCTTACATTACTTCCATGTTTGTCTGGAAGTAAAAAATTGAGGCTAATTTGGATAAGTGATCTTGTGTCGTTGTGTCTGCACTAGTGCATAGACCAGAATTGGCATTATTTTTGTGTGAAAAAGGACCAGCTTTGGAGTGATGTAAAATTTAAAGTAAACTCCAGAGCCTTGAAACTTTCTGAGCTTCTTGACATATACAACTTACAAGCCTACCCACCTTTGAATTGTAGATGTATTTGTCAGTCCTTTGTATTTCTACAAGGCTTGCAATTGTAACAAACATGGCTTGATTTTTTTTAAAGAATAGCTAATTGCAATTCGCTTTGTCCACTTTGTTGACAAAATCTGACACTTTTTGTATTGAAAACTGTTGTATGTTCACTGTGTTCACTCATCCTTGGTTCATCAACAATGAATCCCATGGGCCATGCTTGGTTTTAAAATTTCAAAACATTTTTTTCTTCTTAAATAATATCCTGACTTTTTTCATTTTACTTGACACACTCAAGTGGTTTGAGGTGGCGTACAAAATCCGGCTTTGAGTGGACCAGTGAGGAGATGTGTATGTCCTCAAGGGGTACATAAGGTCACCTACCCTGAGCTTCATAATATTGGAATACAGTGTTGACCCTTTTTGGTCTCCTTCTAGTCTTACGAAAATATTCCTGTTCAGATTTGAAACCACCACAAATGAATGCCTAAAATCCTTGTCCCCTAACTTGAAATCAGCTCTGCCACACATAACACTTTCAAAGCATTCCCATTTGCAGTTTGTAAATCCACTTCCTTTTTTCTATGAATAACTCCTTTCAACTTCTAAACACTCCAGCACAACCAATGCTTCAGCCCCTGTATCCACTAAGCACCTAAACTTCTGTTTCCCTATTCCAGCAGTAACACATTTTGGTCTACCTGCTCACCTAATACTAAAAATACGCTTCTTTTCCCTTTCTGCGCCCGAGTCCATGGCTTCAGGTGGAGCAGGCGCCTCTAGCTTGAGGTTGGTGCTGACCTTCTGTCTTTTTGGGCAGTTGCATTTGACATGACCCATCTCTCTGCAAAAATGGCACATAACCTCTTGGGCTGCTGGTATGGAGGACATCAAACAATATTTGGCCACGTTTCCCATCCTTCGACACGCATAGCAAGCCTGCACCCGAGCATGATCCACCTCCATGGGTTCATGCTGGGTGGCTGCCAGCTCCGGAAGATCCCATCTGGTCTTGTAGCAAATGTTGGCCGCTCTTCCCTACTCCAAGAACAAAGTATCTCAAAGGTCGCTTCATGGTTGCTATGGTGGCTACACCTTCAAACCTGTCCAGGGTTCCCCTTGAGACCTTCATCTAGACGGCTTGTCAGCCAGCCCATCTACAAAAAATCCTGCTAGCTGCCTCTGAACAGGCTCAGCTTCCATTTCATCTGGAAAAGACTCCTCAGCTAATCCATACAGCCGTTCAGCAAACAAGGCCACCATCTCCCCTTTCCTCTGCTTACATTTCTGTAGCAGAGCAAAGGCATGGTGACGGTCTGGAACCTCACCACACCTGGCCTTAAGCTGCACCTTCCAATATTCTCAAGTCTCCTCCCACTGGTTTTGGATTTGGTGACCCACAAAGTCACTCACCACTCCCGAACTTTTTTTTGTAGGCAATAGCCATGCTATCCTGCCTCTCTAACCCTGCCAAAGCAATGTACTTTTCAGCGGCCTTAATCCACCCTCTAAATATTGGTACAACAGTTGCAACTGTTTGCATTGTTAATACCCCCAAAATCAGACCAAGTTTTGCGCCCTGTGCTGTAACTTGTCCCGACACAGTCCCAAATGTGCTGACACTGACTGCAGTTTCTTTCCAGTGTGTTGTAAGAGCTGTGGGGGCAGGGGAATTTCAGCCTCAGGGTTCATGTTTGGGTGTGGAATGGCCATATCTTTCCCACAAAACAAGCAGGGGAAAAAGTAAGCGACTTCTTTTTCCCCTGCTTGTTTTGTGGGAAAGATATGGCCATTCCACACCCAAACATGAACCCTGAGGCTGAAATTCCCCTGCCCCCACAGCTCTTACAACACACTGGAAAGAAATTGCAGTCAGTGTCAGCACATTTGGGACTGTGTCGGGACAAGTTACAGCACAGGGCGCAAAACTTGGTCTGATTTTGGGGGTATTAACAATGCAAACAGTTGCAACTGTTGTACCAATATTTAGAGGGTGGATTAAGGCCGCTGAAAAGTACATTGCTTTGGCAGGGTTAGAGAGGCAGGATAGCATGGCTATTGCCTACAAAAAAAAGTTCGGGAGTGGTGAGTGACTTTGTGGGTCACCAAATCCAAAACCAGTGGGAGGAGACTTGAGAATATTGGAAGGTGCAGCTTAAGGCCAGGTGTGGTGAGGTTCCAGACCGTCACCATGCCTTTGCTCTGCTACAGAAATGTAAGCAGAGGAAAGGGGAGATGGTGGCCTTGTTTGCTGAACGGCTGTATGGATTAGCTGAGGAGTCTTTTCCAGATGAAATGGAAGCTGAGCCTGTTCAGAGGCAGCTAGCAGGATTTTTTGTAGATGGGCTGGCTGACATAGCCGTCTAGATGAAGGTCTCAAGGGGAACCCTGGACAGGTTTGAAGGTGTAGCCACCATAGCAACCATGAAGCGACCTTTGAGATACTTTGTTCTTGGAGTAGGGAAGAGCGGCCAACATTTGCTACAAGACCAGACTGGGATCTTCCGGAGCTGGCAGCCACCCAGCATGAACCCATGGAGGTGGATCATGCTCGGGTGCAGGCTTGCTATGCGTGTCGAAGGATGGGAAACGTGGCCAAATATTGTTTGATGTCCTCCATACCAGCAGCCCAAGAGGTTATGTGCCATTTTTGCAGAGAGATGGGTCATGTCAAATGCAACTGCCCAAAAAGACAGAAGTGTCAGCACCAACCATCAAGCTAGAGGCGCCTGCTCCACCTGAAGCCATGGACTCTGGCGCAGAAAGGGAAAAGAAGCGTATTTTTAGTATTAGGTGAGCAGGTAGACCAAAATGTGTTACTGCTGGAATAGGGAAACAGAAGTTTAGGTGCTTAGTGGATACAGGGGCTGAAGCATTGGTTGTGCTGGAGTGTTTAGAAGTTGAAAGGAGTTATTCATAGAAAAAAAGAAGTGGATTTACAAACTGCAAATGGGAATGCTTTGAAAGTGTTATGTGTGGCAGATGCTGATTTCAAGTTAGGGGACAAGGATTTTAGGCATTCATTTGTGGTGGTTTCAAATCTGAACAGGAATATTTTCAGTAATGACTAGAAGGAGACCAAAAAGGGTCAACACTGTATTCCAATATTATGAAGCTCAGGGTAGGTGACGCTTATGTACCCCTTGAGGACATACACATCTCCTCACTGGTCCACTCAAAGCCGGATTTTGTACAGCCACCTCAAACCACTTGAGTGTGTCAAGTAAAATGAAAAAAGTCAGGATATTACTTTAAGAAGAAAAAAATGTTTAGAAATTTTAAAACCAAGCATGGCCCATGGGATTCATTGTTGATGAACCAAGGATGAGTGAACACAGTGAACATACAACAGTTTTCAATACAAAAAGTGTCAGATTTTGTCAACAAAGTGGACAAAGCGAATTGCAATTAGCTATTCTTTTAAAAAAATCAAGCCATGTTTGTTACAATTGCAAGCCTTGTAGAAATACAAAGGACTGACAAATACATCTACAATTCAACAGGTGGGTAGGCTTGTAAGTTGTATATGATCAAGAAGCTCAGAAAGTTTCAAGGCTCTGTGAGTTTACTTTAAATTTTACATCACTCCAAAGCTGGTCCTTTTTCACACAAAAATAATGCCAATTCTGGTCTATGCACTAGCTGCAGACACAACGACACAAGATCACTTATCCAAATTAGCCTCAATTTTTTACTTCCAGACAAACATGGAAGTAATGTAAGACAAGAAAGTGAACAAAATTTGGAAGCTTCATCAACGGCTGAACGACTTCCAAGACAATTCTGAGCTAGGCATTGGTGGTGGCAATGTTCTTCAAATGGTCAAGAATCTCCCTAAAGGGCTCAACTTCAAGGTGCTTGCCAACTTCTTCACCAACCTTGCACATGCAAAAATTCTGCATACAAAGTTCATCAGCATTCAGTGACATGAGACCTATGCAGATACATGTAAATGCCTGCTTTGAGTTCACTCAAAAAAATGTAAAAACAGAGAGCGAGCGAGAGAGAGCCACCAAGCAAAAAAGGTAGTCTACTGGAAGGAGGCAACACAAACTTACGTGTACTCTCATTGGTCGACAGTCAAATGGTTGGCCAGTCACAACAGTTACAACTGTAATTTAGTCCTCTAACCAAAAGGACTAACTCAGTAACCAAGTACCAACTTGACCGAGGGTTTGCCATGCAACGGAACTCGTAGGAAAAGACGCATACACACACACAATCGCTTGCTCTTTTTTCTTTCCTTTTTTCACTCGCTCACTCTTTGTTTACTCGCTTGCTCTTTCTCTCTCTTTCCCCCCCTTTTTTTTTAAAAAGGCAAACTCGAAACACACATTTACGTGTATCTGTATAGGTATCACATCTCTGATTATGCTTACAGACTGGGTGCCGAGTTTGTCACTGCTTGCCAAAAATATTTATTCAAAAGTATTTTGACCACTTACAGTTAGGGCCCAACAAAGTGCTGTGGTGATGCCATGCACTCCATTCTGTAAAAAGACATTTTCAAAAATCTCACTTGAACTAAACAAAAATGAATGGCCCTCAGTTTACATGTGTATGAATATTCTTATTCTGCGAAATGTGGCGCTTCCTATGCAAATTGTACAATTCTGCGACCCTAATGTGCAGGTATATCTCAAAAAACTAGTTATGACAGAGCCTTGAAATTTTGCAGTCACAAGCTGTACCAGTGTCTATAACATGAATGCATATTTGATAACTGGGCTTCAGATACAATTCTGCCAGGCACAACCTATTGGAAGAGATCACTGGCTTCTTTGTGCTTCTTCGGTAGGTGTCAGATTCTCAGAAGCTGACCACTTTGAAATGCGCTAGATCTGCACGTTTAGTGGGCGGTGTTCCACTCCCATCCAGTGCAAGCTGTTGTCAGGGGGTGCAGACTTGTCGATGCGGACTTTCCTGGCTCGCAGCTTGCCCAAGCTGAGTTCAGTGACTTTGGGACACTCACGCACCTGCAGGGCCTTCAGTTGTGGGCAGAACTCTGCTACAGCTCTGCAAACAGAGGAGACGCTCAACTGCAGCACAGCTTGCATCTGACTTGCAAACTCCACATCCTGACTAAGGAACACATACAGTGCAACTCTCTGGCTACTTCTATATTAACGATGCCTGTTTGGTGCACACCATGAGACTAGACGGTAACATTCCTGTAAGTGAAATGAGGCGACGCCCGTGCAAAGGAAAATACATAGCTTGCAAACTCCACATCCTGACAAGAGGAACAGATACAGTGCATGTGCAACTCTCTGGCTACTTCTATATTAACGATGCCAGTCTGGTGCACACCATGAAACTAGACGGTAACGTTCTTGTAAGTGAAATGAGGTGACGCCCATGCAAAGGAAACTACTGCACAGCTTGCAAACTCCACATCCTGACAAAAGTAACAGACACAGTGCATGTGCAACTCTCTGGCTACTTCTATATTAACAATGCCTGTCTGGTGCACACCATGAGACTAGACGGTTATATTCCTGTAAGTGGAATGAGGTGATGCCAGTGCAAAGGAAAGAGACTGACACTCACTGTATAGCTTGGTCTGTCAGGCGCCAGCAGCCCTGGACGCTTAGCTGCACCAGGCCTGGACACAGGCGTGCTATGACACACACAGAGCGGTTCGTCAGCCCATAGATGTTGTTCAGCAGTAAATACTTGATACTGAAAAGAAACAAACTGTGTGTTAATAAACACATCTGCACATCTTTTGCTAGGCATGCAACATGCCTGATGCCATGAAGAATGTGCAGGCATGCAAATGCATGTATGTGCATATCATATGTGCACACAGACATACAATAAATCTCCCCATGTCTAAACTATAATAAGCACTTGTTCTTACCAGTCTCCTTAGTTGTCATCAAGCTGATCCATTACCAAAACCATTATGGATAGATATACACAATTAGGTAGACCTCAACTAAGATTATTTAACTTAAACCATGCAGAGTTTGAAGGACTTCAACTCCACAGTGCATGGAAATATGTTAACCGCAACTTTAATCAAATTAATGTTAAAAATTGTCTCCTCATGATTCAAAGTTGTCTAATCATGATTCAAATCAACATCTCCCTTAGGTCATGTTCAAATGAATAATGTATTTAAAAACACAGATCTTGTACCTGATCAAGTGCATACATTTACATTTTAATAGCATTTGTGAGCCGGTTTTGGCCTAGCGTAAGGCGTTAGGCTGTAAGCAGAAGGACCTCGGTCGAATCCGCTTCGGCTCGTCCTTTCTCTTCAAAAAAGGTTGTGGTTTTGTGGACTTGTCCATCACTTCCTACTAAAATATTAAAATGTTCTCATCGCTGCCATCTTAATGCAGGAATCATTCTGATGGTGACAGCGTAGCGATAGGTATTAATCCTCCCCTCTCCCCCCACCTCCATACCCCTTCCCCTGGTCCCTAATAAGCCTTGTGGTTTCTGTGTGATGTTTAAGCACCATGTTTACTTACTATTTAATAGCAAATAATAAAGTTCTAACTTGACCAAATAAGAATTAACACTACAACTAGTACAACAGAGCAATGCAATTTTCCATTTTAAGTGACGCCCCTGTCAGTGTGAATTTTGGAATAAAGTCTGTCACTGACAGGCAAAGCTCAGTAACCATAAACTGAATGATAAAACAAAATCAACATGCTGAATATTTATATGACATACATAATTCAATACACTTATACAGGTTACAGCATGCAAGAACATCACATTCACAACATTATGGTTTGCGTCACAGTCAGCCAACTGGACAGAACACTAGTCATTACACAGACTTGCTGCTTTTTTTCTCTCTGAAAAAAAAAAAATGAAGTTTTAGGCCCAAAGGGGTCTTACTTTGTACATTCCATGGCCAAGGTGATGATATCATCATCATTCAGGTCCCAGCAGCCACACAGGTCAACATGCTCTAGAGGCAGTTTGTTGGCAATTAATGATATCAGTCCTGCTCCTGACACCCACACACAACCTCGAAAACTCAATACCCGCATCTTTCTACACTGAGCACCAACCGAGTAGAGGCTAGCATTGGAAAGATTCAGACAATTTGACAAATCAACCTTTTCTAGACTGGGATTGTTCTGAAGCACAGGAATGAGAGTTTCATCTGACAGCCAATCCCTAGCATTGCAGAGAACCAGTTCCTTCAGGCAACAGTTCCTTCGTGTCAGGACACTGAATGCTATCTGTGAAAAGGTGGCTGAGCACTGTGTGGTGTTCACCGTGAAGGCAAGACTGAAGTGGCAGTCTATGAGGTCTCTGAATTCAGTACAGAGGCCACGGAGGCGGAAGAGATCCTTCAGTGAAAAGAATGGAAGCAGGTGTTTACAAAGAACCTGCTCCCATGGAATGTCAAACAGCCTCACAGGTGCCATTGCTCTGAGGGAAGCCGAGGAGTCCAAGTCCTGTCCAAGGTATTTTGTGGCCACTCATACATCCAGCACCTGCAACACAGTGCCGTCAAATCAATCACTGAATCTGAAGGAGCAAGTAATATGAAAAGGTTGCGACTGGAGTAACTGTCCATTCACCAATGACAAGTGCTTGTATTAATTAGTTATCGTAAAGTTTTTGAACCGCAGTTTCTGAATGGAGTTTGCACAAATTTAAAAAAACAAAATTTTTAAAAATTTTTTTTTTTTCCCCCCCCTTTTTAAAAAAAATTTTTAAAAAAAAAACCCCCAAAATTTTGGGCCCCAAAACCCCCCAAAGAAAAAAATTTTAAAAAACCCCTTTTTTTTTTAAAAAAAATTTTTTTTTTTTTTTTTAAAAAAAAAAACCCCAAAATTAAAAAAAAAAGGTCCCCCCCGGGTTAAATTTTTTTTTTTAAAATTAAAAATTTTTTGGTTCCCCCCCCAAAAAGGGAAAAAACCCCCCCTTTTTCTTTTAAAAAAAGGGGGGGGTTTTTTAAAAAAATTTTTTTAACAAAAAATTTTTAATTTTTCCCAAAAAAAAAAAAACCCCCCCAAAAACCCCTTCCGGGGGCCCCCCCCGGAAAGGGTTTGGAAAGGAAAAAGGGAAATTTTTTAAAAGGGGTTTTTTTTTTTTTTGGGGGAAAAAAAAAATTTTTAAACCGGGGGGGGGGGGAAAAAAACCCAAAAAAAAAAAAGGGGGGAAAAAAGGGGCCCCCGGGGGAAAAGGGGCCCCCCGGGGGGTTTAAAAGGGGGGGGCCCCCCGGGGGGGGGTTTTTAAAAACCCCCCCTTTTTTTTAAAAAACTTTTTAAAAAAATTTTTAAAAAAAAAATTTTTTTTTTTTTTAAAAAAAAAAAAATTTTTTTTTTTTTTTTTTTCCCCGGGTTTTTGGTTTTTAAAATTCCCCCCCCTTTTTTTTAAAATTTAAAAATAAAAAAAAATTTTTTTTTTTTTTGGGGGGGGTTTTTTTTTTTTAAAAATTTTGACGGTTTTTTTTAAAATTTTTTGGGGGGGAAGGGGCCCCCCCGGGTTTAAAAAAATTTTTAAACCCAAAAAAAAAAAAAAAAAAAAAAAAAAAAATTTTTGGGGAAAAAGGGGCTGGGGGGGCCCCCCCCTTTAAAAATTTTGGCCGGGGGAAAAAAGGGAAATTTGAAATCCCCCCGGGGGGTTTTTTTTTTCCCAAATTTAAAAAAATTTTTTTTTTTAAAAAAACCCCCGGGGGGGGAAAAAGGGGGAAAAAAAAAACCCCAAGGGGGGGGGGGCCCCCCCCCTTTTTCCCTTTTTTAAGGTTTTTCCCCCCCTTTTCCCCGGGGAAAAAATTTTTAAAAAAAAAAAATTTTTTTTTTAAAAAGGGAAAAAAAAAGGGGGGGATTTCCTTTTTTTCCCCCCCCCCCTTTTTTAAAAACCCCCCCAAAAAAAAAAAAAAAAACCCCCCAAACCCCGGCCCCCGACTTTTTTTTTTTTTTCCCTTTTAAAAAATTTTTTTTTTTCCCCCCTTTTTTTTAAAAAAAAGGGGCCATTTTTCCCCCTTTTTACCAAGAACTTTTTTTAAAAAAAAAACCCCCAAAAAAAACCCCCCCCCCAAAAAAAACCCCAAAAACCCCCTTTTTTTTTTTTGGGGGGGGGGAAAAACTTTTTCCCGGGCCTTTTTAAAAAAATTTTAAAAAAAATTTTTGGGGAAAAAAAAACCCCCCCCCAAAACCCAAAAAATTTTTCCCCCCTTTTCAGTAAAAAAAAGGGGGTTTTGGGGGGGGTTTTTGGGGGAAAACCCCGGGGGGGCCCCCCCCCCCAAAGGGGGCCCCCCCTTTTTTTTGGGGGGGGTTTTTCCCCCTTTTTTTTTTTTAAAAACCCCCGGTTTTGGGTTTTAAAAAAAGAAAAATCCCTTTTTTTTTAAGGAAAAAAAAAAAATTTTTTTCCAGGGTTTCCTTCCGGGCCAAAATTTTTTTTTTCCCGGTTTTTCCCGGGGGGGTTTTTAAATTTTTTTTTTCAAAAACCCCCTTTGGGGGGTTTTTTAAAAATTTTTTTTTTTTTTAAAACCCCGGGGGGTTTTTTAAAAAAAGGGGGGGGGGTTTTTTGGGGGCCCGGGGGGTTTTTTTAAAAAAATTTTTTTTTAAAAAATTTTTTTTTTTGGGGAAAAATTTTTAAATTACCCCCCAAAAAATTTACTTTTTGGGTTTTTCCCCCTTTTTTTTTTTTTCAAGAAAAAAAAAAATTGTTTTTGATTTTTGGGGGGTTTTTCCCCCCAAAAAAAATTTGGGGTTTTATTTTTGGGGGGAAAGGGTTTTTTTTTTTAAAAAAAAAAAAAAAAAATTTTTTTTTTTTTTTAAAAAATTTATAAATTTTGAAAAATTTTTTTATTTTTTTTTAAAAAGGGGGAAAAAAAAAAAAGGGGGGGGGTTTTTTTGGGGAAATTTTTTCAATTTTGCCCTTTTTTTTTTGGGTAAAAAAAAAAAAAAAAAAAGGGGGGGGGGGGAAAAGGGGGGGGAGGGGGGGGGGGGGGGGAAAAAAAAAAAGGGGGGGGGGGAAAAAAGGGAAAAAAAAAGGGAAACCCCTTTTTTTATGGGAAAAGGGAAAAAAATTCAAAAAAAAAAAAAAAAGGGGGGGGGGGGGGGCCCCGGGGGAAAGGGGTTTTTTGGGGGTTTTTTTTAAAGGAAAAGGGGGGAAAAAAAAAAATTGGGAAAAATTTTGGAAAAAATTTTTTTAAATTTTTTTAAATTTTTGGGGGGTTTTTTTTTTTTAAAAAAAAAAGGGTTTGGGGTTTTTTTTTTTAAAAAAAAATTTGCCCCTTTTTTTGGGGGGGGAAAAAAAACCCCCGGGGGGTTTTTTTTTTTTTCCCCCCCCTTTTTTTTTAATTTTTTTGGTAAAAAAAAGGGGGGGGAAAAAGGGTTTTTTTTTGGGGGGGTTTTTATTTTTTTTTTTCCTTTTAAAAATTTTTTTTTGGGCCCTGCCCCAAAGGTCCCCCTGTTTTGCAAAAGGTGGGGGGGGAAAAAAAAAGGTTTTTTTTTTTTTTTTAAAAAAATTTTTTCCCAAAAAGGGGTTTTTTTTTTCCCCCCCCGGGGGGGGGGAAAAAAAAGGG
>JABMCL010002989.1:527500-544625 GCA_018857735.1 Alviniconcha marisindica | reverse complement strand
GCAGTTATCTTCTTCTTCTTCTTCCTGTGAAGCGACCGCAATCATCGTGTTGATTATTTTGTCACTTTACGGATGGTCAGCAGCGAAAAAAACACAAAAACATTTTGGATTACTGCAGTCTGGAGACACTTGACACAAATGTGTCGATGGTCTTGGCCTCAATGACTTCCTGGGGCAGGTCATTCCAGTCTCTGATAGTTAGTTCTCTGCTGCGAAAACTGCTAGCTGTGTCCTAATTCGTCGTTGACGTGGGGTTGGTGGTTGGAGCTTGCTTTTAATCCCATCGGTGGCAATGATGTTGTTGTGGATTCTGTACAGCATTGCCAACCGAGCTGTCTTTCTTCGGTATCTTGAAGGGAGATCCGCTTTAGGTCTTCAAGCATAGCGATGTTTGTTTGTTTGTTTGTTTGTTCGAAAAGCCAAACCGAAAGCCAGTACGCTTGCTACGCATGTTCGAAAAGCAAAACCGAAAGTCAGTACGCTTGCTACGCACGTTCGCAAAGCAAAACCGAAAGTCAGTACGCTTGCTACGCACGTTCGAAAGCCAAACCGAAAGTCAGTACGCTTGCTGCGCACGTTCGCAAAGCCAAACCGAAAGTCAGTACGCTTGCTACGCACGTTCGAAAAGCCAAACCGAAAGTCAGTACGCTTGCTACGCACGTTCGAAAAGCCAAACCGAAAGTCAGTACGCTTGCTACGCACGTTCGAAAAGCCAAACCGAAAGTCAGTACGCTTGCTACGCACGTTCGCAAAGCAAAACCGAAAGTCAGTACGCTTGCTACGCATGTTCGCAAAGCCAAACCGAAAGTCAGTACGCTTGCTACGCACGTTCGCAAAGCCAAACCGAAAGTCAGTACGCTTGCTACGCACGTTCGAAAAGCCAAACCGAAAGTCAGTACGCTTGCTACGCACGTTCGAAAAGCCAAACCGAAAGTCAGTACGCTTGCTACGCATGTTCGAAATGCAAAACCGAAAGTCAGTTTGCTTGCTACGCACGAATCGGATTGACCAAATTAATCATCGCACCTCCGCCTCGCGCTCATTCAATGACCATTCCGTGTGCCTGATTGGCTGAGGGATTAAAATAAAAATTGTTATTGTTGTTTTTTGGCTTCTTCCCAAAGCAGAGCACAAACGGAATAGAAGCAAGTCGAGAGGAGGTGGACTGGAATCAAAACGGATTTCGTGCTGGCGTTTGCAGTTTTGTTTTCTTTTTCTTTTTCTCTTTTCTTTCTTGCTTTGAGGGAACGGATTTCAGCTTCGCCTTGTTAGGAAATCGTAAGATCAATAATGGTTATATCTGCCTTCAGGGAACAGTTTAATGATTTTTTTTCTTTTCCCGCTAGCTGTTTCCGTGATGTGTGTGTGTGTGTGTGTGTGTGTGTGTGTGTGTGTGGGGTTTGTGTGTGTGGTGTGTGTGTGTGTGTGTGTGTGTGTGTGTGTCGTGTGTGTGTGTTTGTGTACGTGCGTGTGTGGTGTGCGTGTGTGTGTGTGTGTGTGTGTGTGTGTGTGGTGTGTGTGTGTGTGTGTGTGTGTGTGTGTGTGTGTGTGTGAGAGAGAGAGAGAGAGAGAGAGTTGTGGGGTGTGTGTGTGTTGGTGTGGTGTGTGCGTGCGGTGCGTGGCGTGTGCGTGTGGTGTGTGTGTGTGTGTGTGTGTGTGGTTGTGTGTGTTGTTGTGTGTGTGCGTGTGTGTTAGTCTCGTGGTGTGCGTGTGTGCTGTGTCTGCGTGCGTGCGTGCGTGTGTGCGTGTGTCTGCGTGCGTGCGTGCGTGTGCGTGCGTGCGTGCGCGTGTGTGTGTGCGTGCGTGATGTGTGAGCGTGCGTGCGTGCATGCGTGTGTGGGTGTGTGGGTGTGAGAGAGAGAGAGAGAGAGAGAGAGAGAGAGAGAGAGAGAGAGCGAGAGAGAGAGAGAGAGAGATGCTCCCTCCAGCTTAATCTCTCTACCTAGGTCGATGGCGTTGTCCCCTTGCGTGGGATGTTCCAACACCATGTATTTCGCCCGGCACAGTTAGCCCACCATCCAACGGGGTTGCTGAATTCCGGGTGGCCCTGATTTAACTGGCATGGTTGACTGGGCGTTTTTATGCTCTAGATCACCTTCTTTGAACCACCCCTCCCCCCTCCTATTTCTCTGTTTGCCTCTCTGTCATTGTTTCCATCTTTCTGTCTGTAGGTATCTATGTCTGTCTCTCTGTTTGTCTCTCCCTCTCTCCCTCCCCTCTCTTTCTGTGTCTCTGTCTCTGTCTGCCTGTCTCTGTCGTTGTCTCTGTCTACCCCTCTCTCTCTCCCCCTCTCTCTCTCTCTGTCTGCCTCTGTCTCTGTCTGTCTGTCTGTTTGTGTCTCTGTCTCTGTCTTTTGTCTCTGTCTCTGTCTGTCTCTCTCTCTCTCTCCCCTCTCTCTCTCTCTCTCTCTCTCTCTCCTCTCTCTCTCTCTCTCTCCTCTTTGTCTTCTCTGTCTGTCTGTTCTGTCTGTCGTCTGTCTCTGTCTCTGTCGTCTGTCTGTCTGTCTGTCTGTCTGTCTTTCTTCTCTCTCTCTCTCTCTTCTCTCTCTCTCTCTCTCTCTCTCTCTCTCTCTCTCTCTCTCTCTCTCTCTCTCTCTGTGGTCTGCGAGAGTGCATACGTGGTGTCCCCCTTTCAGTTTTCTTGACTCCAGTGCTGTGGCACGACAGTATAACTGATGCTTGCTTCCGCTCTGCTTCAAATCGTTGAATGACTTCATTAACTCACGCCTACACCTCTCTTTCCGCCCTCCAAGCTATCATTAGGCTATTTAAGGCCTGTGCTCTCATTCGCGAGGGTCAGGTTATCTGATTTAATCAACACACAAAGGATTTAATTAGCGCTCGAAAGACGTCGCTCAAAACACAACAACAAAGACCTGAGTCGCCAACGGTAACTCTCTCGCCTTTGGGATGCGAGTAAATTTCTACAAGCTGCATAAACTCCAGTTGAGGTACGTCGTCTGATTTAATGACATTATCGGATTTTATTACGACCTAAATGTGACCGTCTGTGGACTCAGGGGGACTCGACCGGCGGGACATTTTGCCCGAGGCTTGGTCAGTCGCGTCGTTTGCTTAAAGGGGCCCCGAACTGAAGAAATGTCATTCACTGGCGCGGCCTTATCGATAGGAAGTGCCTTGAATTTAATTTTATTTATATATATATTTTTTGTACACAGCAATTTGTTTACTCAGCTTTTTTGTCTTGTTTGTGTGTCTGCCAGTATCTGTCTCTCTGTCTGTCTGTCCCTCTGCCCCCCTCTCTCTGTCTCTGTCTATCTTTCTCTGCCTCTGTCTCTCTCTGTCTTTGTCTTTCTATCTCTGTCTCTCTGTTTCTGTCTCTGTCTGTATGTCTGTCTGTCTCTTTCTGTCTGTCTGTCTGTCTGTCTGTGTCTTTGTCTCTCTGTGTCTCTGCCTCTGCCTCTCTGTCTGTCTGTCTGTCTTTGTCTGCCAGTCTGCCTGTTTCTGTCTGTCTCTGTTTCTGTCTCTGTCCTGTCTGCTGTCTTCTGTCTGTTCTGTTTCTGTCGTCTGTCCTCGTGTCCTGTCCGTCCCTCCTGTCGTCCGTCGTCTGTCTGTCTGTCTGTCTGTCTGTCTGTCTGTCTGTCTGTCTGTCTGTCTCTCTTCTCTCTCTCTCTCTCTCTCTCTCTCTCTCTCTCTCTCTCTCTCTCTCTCTCTCTCTCTCTCTCTCTCTCTCTCTCTCTCTATCCCCCGACCCCCACCCTTTCAGTTTTCTTGAATCCAGTGTGTGCCCTGCCTGAAATCGTTGAATGACTTCATTAACTCACGCCTACACCTCTCTTTCCGCCCTCCAAGCTATCATTAGGCTATTTAAGGCCTGTGCTCTCATTCGCGAGGGTCAGGTTATCTAATTTAATCAACACACAAAGGATTTAATTAGCGCTCGAAAGACGTCGCTCAAACACAACAACAACAAAGACCTGAGTCGCCAACGGTAACTCTCTCGCCTGGCATGCGAGTAAATTTCTACAAGCTGCATAAACTCCAGTTGAGGTACGTCGTCTGATTTAATGACATTATCGGATTTTATTACGACCTAAATTTTGACCGTCTGTGGACTCAGGGGGACTCGACCGGCGGGACATTTTGCCCGAGGCTTGGTCAGTCGCGTCGTTTGCTTAAAGGGGCCCCGAACTGAAGAAATGTCATTCACTGGCGCGGCCCTATCGATAGGAAGTGCCTTTAATATTATTATTTTTATTTTACACAGCAATTTGTTTACTCAGCTTTTTTGTCTTGTTTGTGTGTCTGCCAGTATCTGTCTCTCTGTCTGTCTGTCCCTCTGCCCCCCTTTTCTCTGTCTTTTGTCTATCTTTCTCTGCCTCTTTTCTCTCTGTTTTTCTTTTTGTCTCTGTCTCTCGTTTCTGTCTTTTGTCTGTTGTCTGTCTGTCTCTTTCTCTCTGCTCTGCTTCTGTCTGTCTGTCTTTTCTGTCTCTCTGTCTCTGTGTCTGTCCTGCCTCTGCCCCTGTCTGTCTGTCTGTCTTTGTCTGCCTGTCTGCCTGTTCTGTCTTGTCTCGTGTGTGTCTGTCTGTCTGTCTTCTGTCTGTCTGCTGTGTTCGTCTCTTCTTTCTCTATAATTATGCTCTCTCACCTTCCCTCTCTCTGTACTATCTCTCTCTTCTCTTTCTCTCCTGCTCTTCAGTTTTCTTGAATCCAGTGTGTGCCCTGCCTGAAATCGTTGAATGACTTCATTAACTCACGCCTACACCTCTCTTTCCGCCCTCCAAGCTATCATTAGCTAAATTTTAAAGCCCTATTCCAGATATCTAGTTATCAGTACACAAAGGATTAATTAGTCGAAAGACGCCTCAAAACAACAACACAAAGACCTGAGTCCCCAAAGGTAACTCTCTCGCCTGGCATGCGAGTAAATTTCTACAAGCTGCATAAACTCCAGTTGAGGTACGTCGTCTGATTTAATGACATTATCGGATTTAAATTACGACCTAATTGTGACCGTCTGTGGACTCAGGGGGACTCGACCGGCGGGACATTTTGCCCGAGGCTTGGTCAGTCGCGTCGTTTGCTTAAAGGGGCCCCGAACTGAAGAAATGTCATTCACTGGCGCGGCCCTATCGATAGGAAGTGCCTTTAAGATTATTGTTTTTATACACACAGCAATTTGTTTACTCAGCTTTTTTGTCTTGTTTATGTATCTGTCAGTATCTGTCTCTCTGTCTGTCTGTCCCTCTGCACCTTCTCTCTGTTTCTGTCTGTCTTTCTCTGCCTCTCTCTCTCTGTGTCTCTGTCTCTGTCTCTCTCTCTGTCTATGTGGCTCTGTTTCTCTCTGTCTCTGTCACTCTGCCTCTGCCTCTCTGTCTGTCTGTCTGTCTGTCTGTCTGTCTCTGCCTGTCTGTCTGCCTCTGTGTGTGTGTGTGTGTGTGTGTGTGTGTGTGTGTGTGTGTGTGTGTGTGTGGGTGTGTGTGTGTGTCTGTCTCTCTCTCTCTCTGACGTGTTCTGCTGCTTCATTTGCTCATAATAATTATGCTCACCGTATGCTCATAATATGTAACTGAATGATTTATTGCATGTGTTCATCTGGCGCTGTGAGCATGCTATGCTTTGTGTGGAAATTCTCATGTATAATGTTTCACTCACTCATTCATGCCTATATGTATATATAAATAATGCCGTAATTTGATATCTGTTCATCAGTAGCTTAGCAAGGACTAGTCGTTAGTCAGGTTTTTGAATGAACCTAAACTACAATCCTTGTAAAATAAAGTTTTCGAGTTCGAGTTCGAGTTTCGAGTTCTCTGTCTCTGTCTCTGTCTGTCTCTGTTTCTGTCTCTGTCTCTATCTCTGACTATCTGTCTCTGTCTGTCTGTCTGTCTGTCTGTCTGTCTGTCTGTCTGTCTGTCTGTCTGTCTGTCTGTCTCTCTCTCTCTCTCTCTCTCTCTCTCTCTCTCTCTCTCTCTCTCTCTCTCTCTCTCTCTCTCTCTCTCTCTCTCTCTCTCTCTCTCTCTCTCTCTCAGTTTTCTTGAATCCAATACTGTGGTACGGCAGCATAACTGATGCCTGCGTCCGTCCGGTGTGTGAAAGTCTCGAAAACACCACCTTGAGTGCCTCCACTTTGTGCCCAGCTGTCCGTATCTGCAGTACCGTCAAAGCCAAGGCCGGAATGTGCGACATATTATGTATTAATTAAGCCTTTTTCTTTCGTCTTCGTGGGTAAAAAGTGAACCAACATGGCTGCGCTCATGGGAGCTAACTCATATTGGAAACAGGATGTTCAATAACTTCTGTTGTATATTCTGCTGCTCTTGCAGCGTTGCTCCATGGGGTGGGGGTTGGGGGCTGGGGTGGGAAGAGGGGGGGTGGAGCAGGGCACTGCTACTGCGTTCTTGCTTCTCTGAAGAAATGGGGGCAGAACTGAAGAACACGCTCTTGGGATACGGTGGTCTGGAGTGGGTCAGCGATTCAAACCCAAGTCTCTGACGAAGAGGATGTGCCTTGCAAGGTCTCGGCACCTGCCGATAGTGTGTGCATGTATATATCGACATCCGTAAATACCAGTTTGCCGGCCCTCTCCGCCACTCGCCATCCGGCAGGCGCCCCAGTCCCACAGGAAACTGCATCCCAGCCCAGCAGAGAATGGACTCGGTGCAATTTGTCCCAGTAATTGATTTCGTGCCTGCGCTTTAATTCTCCTCAACAGCCCTTCACAACGTTTAAGCTGACAACCTGGACGTTTTATATCCAGTCTCCGGCATTATGTCAAGGAAGAAACAAAACGAGTAAAAAAATTAAAAAAATTAAAAATAAAAGGGGGATGGGGTTGGGGGGGGGGGGGGGAGGCTTGTTGCGTCATTGCCAATCTTGGACATTAGAACCTAAAGACCTTATAAAGTCTCTGTGTTGAGCTGGTTTGGCCTAGCGGTAAGGTGTTAAGCTGGTAAGCGGAGGGGCCTCGGTTCGAACCCGCGTCGGCTCTCCTTTCTCTTCGACAGTTGTGGTCTGTGGACACTGTCTTGTGACTTTGTCCCTCACAATTGTGAAACATTCAAATGGCTTTCATCGCTGCCCATCTTAATGCAGGAGTCATTCTGTCGACGACAGTGCAGCGATAGGTATATACTCTCCCACTTTTCCTTCCTCCTCCCCGTCCCTAATAATCCTTATGATTCCTGTGGACGTTAAGCACCATGTTTACTGACTTTAAAGTTTCTGTGTTGAAAAGGGGTTCATTCAGACCAGTGGAGCGATGCGATAGAACTTCACGGAGTCGATTCTGGAAAGCGTGTGAATGATTCTGGAGGAAATTGACGAGTGGACCAAGCGGTCCATTTTAGAGCCAAGACTCGTACTGCGTGTGTGTTAATATGCAACGCTGACTACCTCTGCCGCTCGCTAAATAGTGCATCCCTATAGTCACCCCACATTGGAGAACTCCCCTTCCTCCTTCTCTAACTTCTTCTTCCACCCCCCCCCCCACCCCCAGCCTCACCCCCCCCCTCCATCCCCCCCCCCCCCCCCATCCCTCCCCCCCCTTCCATCCCCCACCCCCTCGGGCACAGGACTGCCTGGACGTACACGTCTGCCGTAAAGTAAGTAAACACGGTGCTTAACGTCCACAGAAACCGTAAGGCTAATTAGAAACGGGGAGAAGGGGGTGGGGTTGAGGGGGTATGGTATGGAGGTGGGGGAAGAGGGAGATTATATACCTATCGCTACACTGTCACCACCAGAATGACTCCTGCATTAAGATCGGCAGCGACAAGAGCCATTTTAATGTTTCATTAATTGTGAGAGACAAAGTCACAAGACAGTGTCCACAGACCACAACCTTTTAGAAGAGAAAGGACAGCCCAAGCGGATTTGAGCCGAGGTCCCTCTGCTTACCAGCCTAACGCCTTACCGCTGGGCCAAACCGGCTCACGTCTGCCGTGAATTGAAATGCAGCACACATTTGTCGGAAGGAAGAAAGGAGGATGTTTATTGTGTCAGTGTGGGAAGTTGACCTAGCCCTCCATCACATAACGCAAGACTAGCCAAACAGGAGGGAAATGTGAATAATAATTAGGGAATTCTTCGGTGCGACGGAATTGAATCTCCCGCAGTTTACAATAATCAATCTCACGGGAGGCAATTTATTGGAACGGATGGCAGCAGCGGATGATGCGAGCTAATTGCATCGGCAGAAGGCTGCGTCTGGATATTTCATTTAAAAAAGAAAAGAAAAAAAAGAAGGTTAAAAGCGGACGTAGAGCATGTATAATTTCCTCGCAGTTACAGCCTCGCTGGCAGGAGCTCCGGTTTGAAGCGTAGCTGGGTCGATGATACCCGTGAACGTCCGCGCAGATTGCCAGGATGAGATGTGTAGATTCATTACGCCTGCCTGAGTGTAGGTCAGCGACGACTGCAGTTCGTTCACAGTACCATCGTTTCAATCCACTGACGCCCACGTCTCCGAACGAAAGCCGGCAGGGTTAATTTTTACTGGACCGACCCGGGCGTTATTGCCATCCTCTTCTGCGCAGATTAACTGTCAGGATGAGACGTGTAGATTCATTTCACCTGCCTGGGTTTAGGTCAACAGCGATTGCAGTTCGTTTACGGTACTATCGCTTCAATCCACTGACGCCCATCACCTCCGCGAAAATCGGCCGGCAGTTTTCAGTGGACCGGGCGGGTCATAGCCGCGTCAACTTCCCCGCAGATTAATTATCAGGATGAGATCCGTGGATTCATTACGCCTGCCTGAGTTTAGGTCAACAGCGACTGCAGATCGTTTACAGCACTACAGGCCTAGTTTCAGTCCATTGACACCCATCAGCTCCGCCGCGAACATCGGCCGGCAGAATTTTATAATAATAATAATGTACATTTATCATGCGCTCATCAACGCCCTGAGCGCTCACATGATACATATTAACCTAAATATGATATTCTATACACATGCAGAGCATAGTTCTACCAAAACAATTTACATAAAGTATTATTTAAAAAACTAAAAAAAAAAAACGCACTACACACACACACACACACGCACACACACACACACACACACACACACACACACACACACACACACACACACACACACACACACACACACACACACACACACACACACACACACACACACACACACACACTGACTGTAGCAGAAACTGGGTACTGATATTAGTTAGGATGGAAATACTGTGAGAAGAGAAGGTTTTCAGTTTGGCTTTAAAAGAGACAGGGTTGAGCAGTGTCTAAGGTCTTGTGGGAGTGAATTCCAAATGTGGGGTCCAAAGCAAGAGAAGGCGCGGAAGCCATGAGTCTTGCGTTTGTATTGTTGGATTTCCAGCATGCGGGTGTCAGAAGAAGAGCGTAGTGTACGAGATGGAGTGTAGACATGCAGCAGTTCAGAGAGGTAAGCAGGACCAGAACCATTTATAGCACTGAAAGTGGACCGGCCGGGTCATAGCCGCGTCAGCTTCCCCGCAGATTAATTATCAGGATGAGATCCGTGGATTCATTACGCCTGCCTGAGTTTAGGTCAACAGCGACTGCAGATCGTTTACAGCACTACAGGCCTAGTTTCAGTCCATTGACACCCATCAGCTCCGCGAACATCGGCCGGAAGAGCTTTCAATGGACCGGCCGGGTCATTGTGGACATCAGCTTCTGCGCACATTAATTGTCAGGATGAGATGTGTGGATTCATTACCCGTGCCTGGGGTTAGGTCAACGACGACTACAGCTTGTTGACTGTACTATTGTTTTAATCCATAGACGTCCACGTCTGCGTATGTCGACCGACGCAGTTGGCCCGTCAGTGTGGGTTTTACAGGCTTGTAGCGTTCATTCAGCTGTCGGCGTTTTTCGTGGCGCCAATATACGGGAGGCGACGACAAAACTGTGTCACCGACATCTGTCAAATTTGCGTCGCCTGAACACGTCACACGGGTCTCGCCGTTTGTTGTGCCATAACATGTTGCAGATGACGTGTGTGTGTGTGTGTGTGTGTGTGTGTGTGTGTGTGTGTGTGTGTGTGTGTGTGTGTGTGTGTGTGTGTGTGTGTGTGTTGAGAGAGAGAGAGAGAGAGAGAGAGAGAGAGTGTGTGTGTGAGAGAGAGAGAGAGAGAGAGAGAGAGAGAGAGAGAGAGAGAGAGAGAGAGAGAGAGAGAGAGAGAGAATGAGTCTTTTCCATTTGATTGATCTGTCCCCATTGTAATTATTGTCATCACAGCTACGCTATTTAGTACTTCGACGAACAAATCCAACATCCGCACTTGCAGGAAGTTCGGGGCCAGCATTTTCCCTCCCACCAGAACCCTAATGTGTCCGTGTAACAACGGTTGTCGTGATCATTGGGTGAAAGGTATACAGGCCAGGCCTGTTTTCTTTCGATTAACATTGGCTTTTCAGTTGCGTCCCCTGCTGCCGTGTTGGAGCGATCTTCACGAACAAGTTGTGATGATGTAGAGCTTAATGTCCTCGGATGTCGGTTGACATAATTATTAGGGACAAACTGGGACCAATGCCGAAGCATGGTTCAGTGCTGCTTTACGTCCACAGAAACCGTGAGGCTCATTAGGACGGAAAGCCCAGAACAGCCACCTCGACTTTCTCACAGCTCTTGAACTCTGTAAAAACAAGTTGTGACAACATGGACCTATGTATAAATAGGTCCATGGTGACAACGAGGAATGTTTCAGTTCGCTGCTAAGCTCGGATTATCAACTTTCATCAGCGCAGGTGTCAAGTTGGTCAGTTTAATCAACTGGGTGTCATCATGCAGCATCGCTGTCACTGTGGAGGGAACTGCGAGGTAAGGAAATGAGCGAATACTTATCGGAGACTATGAAATAGAATATCGCTGGCTTGGAAACAAGTTGACAGTATCAATTTCCAGACAGCCGTAGTCAGGTTACTTGTTCGTTTGTTTATCTTCTGTGTGTGTGTGTGTGTGTGTGTGTGTGTGTGCGTGCGTGCGTGCGTGCGTGCGTGCGTGCGTGCGTGCGTGCGGTGTGTGGTGTGTGTGTGTGTGTTTGGGTGTGTGTGTGAATGCGTGCGCGCGCTGGCGGTCGCGCGTGCGCGCCCAGGAGCTGGAGCATGATTGTTTAACGATGTTAACTGTTACTGTGTGCGCACACGTGCGTATTCTGTTCTAAGACAAGACAATTTCTTAAAATGCAGGAAGTCGCTGTTTTCGTTACAGAGCTGGATATGTTCTTTATTAAAATAAACCTGAAGCTGGGCATGCCTAGAACTATAAGATGGTTCTCTTTACTGAAAGACTTTCGATGTGACCACGATGGATCGTTTTTATATAGCGCTATTTTCAGCCTCCGAACAGACTCACTGCGCTGTAGTCGCATAATATTATGTGACTATAAACGAGTGACTGTAGCTTTATACAGCACGATTTTGATTGTCCACCGAAGTGGATACAGCGCTGCTTCATTGTTACATGTACAGCTGGTGCCAAGTAAAACGTCTGCTGTCTACCGCACGTTCTGTGTACACCATACAGCCACGCCAGCACCAGTTTACAGTTTTATTGGAAGACACACAGACCACGTAAGGTGCATGTGTGTTTAGCTGTAACCTGCTACATGCACATTTGCCAGAATGACCGGGATCTTTAACGTGCTATTACTACGGTAACACAGGGGTGGAACGGATACCGAAACAAGAGTCGACATAAAATTTTAACCCTGGACAAAGGGACGTCTCCCGCCTCTCCTCTGCCGGGACTCGAACCCGCGAATTCCGACCACCAGACCGACCGGCCCTCAAAAAATGAGCTGTCCCCGCCCCCATGCAGTATAGCGGTACTGTGCTGACTGGCGGAATGCACGAGTATTTCAGTCTTATTGAAAGCATTCAACTGATTGCCGTCTGCCTCATTTGAACGAACTGGAAAGGATGGAATTAGAAACCCTGACAGGAAGCAAAGCGCGTAAAGGTTATAGTCGCGACTGCTTCATACAAATGAGAAAATTGATATCTCGGGATTCTCATCGGAGAGGACCTCGATTTCTGCGTCCATGGTATCTCACCCGGGCCCATGGAAAGGAAGAATTGTTGTGCTGGTCGTTTCGGGCGACATAAAATTGTGTATTTATTCGTGTGTGTGTGTGTGTGTGTGTGTGTGTGTGTGTGTGTGTGTGTGTGTGTGTGTGTGTGTGTGAGAGAGAGAGAGAGAGAGAGAGACAGAGAGAGAGAGAGAGTCTGTGTGTGTGCGTGCTGTGCGTGCGTGCGTGTGTGTTGTGTGTGTGTGTGTGTGTGTGTGTGTGTGTGTGTGTGTGTGTGTGTGTGTGTGTGTGTGTGCGTGTGTGTGTGTGAAGACAACGACAGTTTCTCAAATAATTGTAAGAGAAAAGACATCAGGTGCGACCTAACCTATATTGTCTGCCTACAAATGGCTTATTTGAATTTCCTCTGAGATTTAGCTGAGCCCAGCTGTTGTTTGTTTGTTTGCTGCCGTTGTTTTTGTTGTTGTTGTTTTTGTTGTGTGTGTGTGTGTGTGTGTGTGTGTGTGTGTGTGTGTGTGTGTGTGTGTGTGTGTGTGTGTGTGTGTGTGTGTGTGTGTTTGGTTGGGATGGGGAGAAGGGCGGTAGGGGCGAGGACAGTACTGACCCGGGCTTCAAATCCAAAAATGGGCCATCGTCAGTCAGATGAACACTGGAACTGTTTCAAAGGCAACGTTGGGGAAACGTTTCCGAGCGCGTAGGCACGATCTTGAACAGAACTGAACTGAACTGAATTGAACTGAACTCAAAGCAGGGTTCTCGTCGGTGATAAACATTAGTTGTACCAAGGTTTCAAAGTTTTAATGAGCTTTTTGCCCCCGTGCCGTGAACTAATATGTTGACCAATCCCGCATCGGTGTCAGCTGTGTTCGCAGCATTGGCAATTAATTAACGTATAAGCTGTTTCCGCTGACGCTGTTTACGAGACAACAGGTCCTTCCGCGGCTGAGAAACACGTAGTCAATGCATCAGGCTGGCTCTGGACCTACATTGCCGTTCAAGTTCAAGTTCAGTGTTGCCTTACTTCCACAGAGACCGTTCGGACTATTAAACGGGGAGTTTCTTTCCATGTTGTTTTACGTCCACAGAGATCGTACGGACTATTAGACGGGGAGTTTCTTTCAATGTTGTTTTACGTCCACAGAGATCGTACGGACTATTAAACGGGGAGTTTCTTTCCATGTTGTTTTACGTCCACAGAGATCGTACGGACTATTAGGGACGGGGAGTTTCTTTCAGTGTTGCTTTACGTCCACAGAGACCGTACGGACTATTGGGACGAGGAGCCCAGGACGGCCACCTCGACTTTCACACAGCTCCCGAGCTCTTGAGTATACTCCCGAAAGAAGGCCATAATTTTACATGTCAGTCAGTACCACTGACTTCCACCTGAGCGAAGCCCGACTCACGAGGAATTAAAATGTGATACCGGGGATTGCCGATGGGGGAGGGGACTGGGTATCAGCTATGTCACGTCGCTATGATTTACAGTCAGGCAACCATTTCTCTTGGAGTTGGTTCAGAAAGTCCTCTCCGTCTTACTGGCTTTACGTCGGTTTCGTGGCGTTGTATCAGCTGGTTCAGAGGGGAGAGAGAGAGGAAACACTTTATTTAAGGAGAGAAGGAGAGAGAGAGAGAGAGAAAAAGAGGGAGTCAATGAACTTTTATTTTTTATGAGGGTAACGGAATAAACCCACATACGGTACTTTCTACACCTAGTGAAAACAAAAATATCAAATGAATGTCAACAAAGAGAATGTCAGCTCTGCCAACAGAGAGAGACAGACAGACAGACAGACAGACAGACAGAGAGAAAGAAGAGAGAGAGACAGAGACAGAGAGACAGAGAGAGGTCGTGCTTTTTTCTTTGCCTTCACACAAACTGTTTGCACGCTCCTCTCACCCCGTGCGACCTATAACACGATAGTTTGCCGAGGGTTTCACACGTGCGTGAGACGTGCAATATGGCAGACGTCGCTCTGCACAGCTGTGCCAACACCTAGCTGACTCACCTGGCCCCTGCGGACCACAGGCGCCTGACAGGGGATTTTGTAGGATTGTATTTCTCTGGCCATATCACTATTAACTATTTATTATCATTATCACTTGTTGTCATTGTCGCCCTGATATAACCGTACCGGCTGACTGGGCGTAAAACACCAACTTACTTGCTTACTTGTTGTCATTGTTGTTGTCATTCCTTTTACGGTTGTCTTCTCAGTTGTCTTCTTAGTGCGACCGGTTGACTGGGCGTAAAACACCAACTTACTCTTAGTGCGCCTTTTTGAATCAAACACACGAGACACCGTACTAACAAGATGTCAGATAATTATGACGAAATCGCACGATTTTGAAAGAAATATATGAGAAGCAGCAGCAATAACAACAACAACAACAACAACAACAACAATAGCAATAACAGCAACAGCAGTATGAGCATCCGCAACAACCGACTGCCGGTTCACTCAACTGTTATAATTTATATCACCCCGGCCTCTTGAAACATAGAGTGACTTGTAGAGTGAGCGGGGACGGTTCAGTGGTAGAGGGAAGGACTCGTGATCGAAAGGTCTCTGTCTGTCTCTCTCTGTCTGTCTGTCTGTTTGTCTGTTTTTGTCTCTCTGTCTCTGTCTCCCTCTGTACCTCTTTCTCTCTCCTTCTCTGTCTGTCTGTCTGTCTCTGCATCAGTCTCTCTCTGTGTCTCTCTCTCTGTCTGCCTGCCTGTCTGTCTCTGGCCTCTGTCTCTCCTACTCTGTCAGTCTCTCTGTCTGTCTGTCTGTCTGTCTGTTTGTCTGTTTTTGTCTCTCTGTCTCTGTCTCCCTCTGTACCTCTTTCTCTCTCCTTCTCTGTCTGTCTGTCTCTGCATCAGTCTCTCTCTGTCTCTGTCTGCCTGTCTGTCTGTCTCTGGCCTCTGTCTCTCCTACTCTGTCAGTCTCTCTGTCTGTCGGTCGGTCGGTCGGTCGGTCAGTCTGTCTCGGCTCGTGTTCGATTTTTCACGTCCATACTACTAGGCTACATGTGCCAACCAATCAACGCAGGCGCCTATGATATATTGTCAAGAATGATTTCGAGCATTCAGATGGGATCGGTATTTACCGATCAATAGGCTCCTCTTCTGACTGTTTCCACCCCTCGTTCTTCGACGCTGGGCCTCTTTCACTCCCTGCGATACAAATTCAAAGGAAGAGAGAACAGATAATTATATCTGTAATTATGTTGTCAGCGGATTTCATTGTTGTAGACCTGCGGTCGAGAGTCCAGTTGCTTGCAATGTGCTGACGGCGACTCGGTCCACTTTTTTCGGATGCTGTTGTTTGTTGTTTATGGATGCGGCTGTGGATCTTTACGGATGCTGAACATCGTCGCTTGCAGTCTACAGATACGGTAGGTACGTACGTCACTGAACTTCCTTCCTTAGTGAACCTGAACATTGCATCGTGTTTTTTCTCTCTCACGACTCTGCTCAGATTGTAATAGTCGTGCACTTTTCCACATTGTGGTGGTAGTGCGGATTGTTGTTGTTGTTTTCCGACCAAGAGGGTGGCGTTTTAAATTTGTGAAGGGCCTCCTTCGTGCGGTTTGTCGTGACTACGTAGTGTTAATGCTGGTTCGTTGATCATCAGTGAGTTTGAGATGGGGGTGGGGGTTGGGGGGGGGGGGGCTGAGAGAGGAACAGAGAGAGAGAGTGTGGAGAAGAGAAAGAGGAAGAGAGAGAGAAGAAAGAGAGAGCATTTTAATGTATATAATATATATATATATATATAGGGGAGGGAGGTAGAGAGAGAGAGAAGAGAGAGAGAGAGAGAAGAGAGCGGCAGGTTTTCCAGGGGGAGGATGGGGGGGGGGAGGGGGGAGGGGGGGGCGGGGGGCGGGGGGGGGGGGGGGGCGCAAATTTGCAGCCTGGTGCTTGAATAGATTGTGCTGAATGTTCCTGTTGTCCCTTTTTCTTTGTAGAGTACGATTAGTTTTATTTAGTTGCTGATTGGGCAACTAGTGCACTGTAAATGTTGCTATTACGAATGGGCATTCCCTCTCTCTCTCTCCTTCCCCCCCCCCCCCCCCCCCCCCGGTATTATTATAGATACAAATTGATGTACAACTTGCTTATAGCGCCCACCTCCACCCCCCCCACCCTCCCACTCCAATCCTCTCTCCCTCTCCGCCCACATCTCCTCCTCCTCCTTTCTCTCTTTTCCCTCGTTTTTTTCTCCAGGTTTTTTTTCCGGCCAGGCTAGCGTCAGCGCCGTCTCCTCTTGTCTAATAGCTCCATTCACGTCTGCCCCCGATTACTCGGGAGCCGCTTCAGAGTTCACGACAAAAGCCACAGCGTTCTGTTGAAGCTTGTCGGTACCTCAGAGCGTCATTATGGCAGTCGTGCTAATGAGTCTTGACTGTTCAGTCTCCGCAGGTGAGGGAGCCGGCCAGACCTTCATTTCCTGTGAAGTCGACTCCACAAAGACGTAAACACGCGACTGACGAGGCGGGACTGGATTGCAGCGTGGGAGTGGATAATGTCCGAGGGGGCGGTGGGTTGGGGGTTGGGGAGGAGGGAGGGGGGGATGGGGTGGTGGGGAGGAGAGGGGAGGGAGGGGGGATTGATTGCAGGCGTCCAAGAGTTCTGCAGGTGCAGGTCTCTGGTTTCGGCCGGAAGTGCCCCAAAGAGCTGCGGAACACCGAGATGATCAAGGCTGGACTGGGTGGGGGCAGTGGGTATGGGGGTAGGGGTGGGGGTGGGGGAGGGATGGGGGAGGATGGAAGTTCTGGTCCGAGCAGGACAGATTGTTGCCAGTTCAGTTTTGCAGGCTAGGATAAGTGGCTCTGGTTTCAAGCGGAACCCCCCCCCCCCCCCCCCCCCCCCCCCCCCCCCGCGCCCCCCCAGTGTGTGTGTGTGTGTGTGTGTGTGTGTGGTGTGTGTTGTGTGTGTGTGTGTGTGTGTGTATGGGTGGTGGTGTGTGTGTGTGTGTGGTGTGTGTGTGGTGTGTGTGTGTGTGTGTGTGTGCGTGGTCGTGTGTAGTGTGTTGTAGTGCGTGTGTGTGTGATGTGTGTGTGTGTGTGGTGTGTGTGTGGTGTGTGTGTGTGTGGTGTGTGTGCGTGCGTGGTCGTGTGTGTGTGTGTGTGTGTGTGTGTGTGTGTGTGTGTG
>JABMCL010002989.1:500000-525000 GCA_018857735.1 Alviniconcha marisindica | reverse complement strand
TCTCTCTCTCTTAACTTGTACAGAATGTCATCCCGGAAGACTCTCTCTGTCTCTCTGTCTTTCTCTGTCTCACTGTCTCTGTCTGTCTCACTGTCTGTCTCTGCCTCTCTGTCTCTGAAACGCACTGGTTGTCTAGGTAGGTAGTGTTGCTTAATGTCCTCAGATGTCAGTTGACATATTAGGGACAAGCTGAGACCAATGCCGAAGCATGGTTCAATATAGCTTTACATCCACGGAAACCAGAAGGCTCGTTAGGACGGACAGCCCAGGACGGCCACCTCGACTCTCACACAGCTCCTGAACTATGCTGGTTGTCTAACGGCTTTGCTCCTTATATACCCCTGTTCCCGGTGTTTTATCTGCTTTACCGGTGGTACCGGCACCGTAACGGTGGTTCCCATTCAGCAGGAAGGGCGCGGGTGTCTCAGTGCTTGCGCAGCCATGACAGAGCAGTTTAGTCACTGAAGAATTAATTCCACCGCAATCAGGGGAAGATAAATATCCTGACATTTCCTTGGCAAGGGCTGTTACCGCTGTCGGCATTTCCGGCCCTCTTCGCCATTTCTCCAGCACCTTATTTATTTCTCCGCCCTTAGTCTGACTGGCCTAGCCCTTAGCTGTCTGCACGAGTCAAGGTGGCTGTCCGCATACTTAACGGAAAACTGGATGTAACCGACTTTATTACCTCTCTCTCTCTCTCTCTCTCTCTCTCTCTCTCTCTCTCTCTCTCTCTCTCTCTCTCTCTCTGTCTCTCTCTCTCTCTCTCTCTCTCTCTCTCTCTCTCTCTCTCTCTCTCTCTCTCTCTCTCCCTTCCCCCCCCCTCTCTCTCTCTCTGTGCGTTGTTGTAGGCTTCTTTCTGTATCTGTCTCTGTCTCTGTCTGTCTGTCTGTCTGTCTGTTTGTCTCTCTCTCTGATTTTCGTACCGTCTACCAGTGCCAAATTTATCTACATCAGGTTTTCAGATGTAACTTGTACAGAAAGTCCGTCCGGAAGACCGTCTGTCTGTCTCTATATCTCTGTGTTGCTCCCTGTCACTCCCTGTTTCTGTCTCTCTGCATCTGTCTGTCTGTCTTGTCTCTTTCTCTTACTTCCGTACTGTCTACCAGTGCCACATTGTTTACATGTAGTCTGGAGATATAAATTGTACAGACAGTCAGTCTGGAAGAGTGTTTGTCTGTCAGTCTGTCGGTCTGCCTGTGTGTCTGTCTTTCTGACTGTCTATTTGTCGCTCTCATCTTATTCTGGTTGTTCGTCTGATTTGTTCTGTGCCATTGTCTGCGTGCAGTCTTGCGATGTATCTTGTAGAGAAAGTCAGTCTGGGCAACATAGATTAACGGATAGGTCCTCCCTGTCTGCCTCTCTTTCACTCAGTGTGTGTGTGTGTGTGTGTGTGTGTGTGTGTGTGTGTGTGTGTGTGTGTGTGTGTGTGTGTGTGTGTGACGTCTCTCTCTCTGTGGTTTGAGTTTATTCACTGTTCTCTTTTTGTTCCCTTTTTACTTATTTAACCCCCAGACCCCACCAACACACACGCAGCTCTCTCGCGTTTGTTCTTTCATGCAGTGATTGTTCACTTTTCAAAGACTGCCGCAGTTAGACAGATCTCACAATCACGTTCTTAGTTCCTATATATAACACCCACCGAGAAAACAATTGCAGTATTATGCGCAGGAGTTCAGGAACTTTTTATCTGCCCTCCCACACCCGCCCTCCTACTGGCCATATTATGTATGTGTGTATACTCCCCTGCTCTCTCTCTCTCTCTCTTCCCTCGTCTCCCCCCCCCCCCCCTCCCCCCTCTCTTCCCTCGTCTCCCCCCCCTCTCTCTCTCTCTCTCCTTCCCCGTCTCCCTCCCCCCCCTCTCTCTCTCTCTCTCTCTCTCTCTCTCCTCTCTCTCTCTCTCTCTCTCTCTCTCTCTCTCTATATATATATATATATATATATACCGCCTCCACTCTTCCTCCGCCTCATTTCTTTGTGTCTTTTTCTCTTTTCCGGTCTTTGAAGTAGCAAGGAACATCCGGTCCTTTTTTCGGGGTGGTGGTGGTGGTGGGGGGAGGTGGGGGTCTTTCTAGAATGGGAGGGGGGAGGGGGGAGGGGGGGGGAAGGGGAAGGGGTTGCTGTCTCGTTTTTTGCTGTTGGTGGTGCCTGATGTCTCGGAGCTATGAGGGAAGTGAAAAACCTTTTATTTGCCGCTCGGAGAAGAGGTGCCTGAACTCCGGCGCTGGTCGTGTATGCACGCACGCACTTGTGCTGAGCAGCTGACTTTCCTTTTCGTTTCCGACCTTTTTACTGGTAACCGTTTTCTGAGCTTCGGAAGCCAGGCAGGAGACGGCTCCGTTTTTGTAGCGGAAGTCGACGATGGAGGACTAGAGAATACAATAAATAGAAAATTAATTTAAAGAAAAAAGCACGGATCGGAAAAGTTTGCGGAACGCGATGACATTCTCTCGTGTCCAGCGTTTAACCGTTTTCTGAGCTCTGAAAGCAGCACAGGAAATATTTTTGCCTTTGCAAGGGACGTCACTGATGGATGTCTGGAAAACAGCAACAAACAAACAAACAAAAACACACACTCACGCACGCACGCACGCACGCACGCACGCACACACACACACACACACACACACACACACACACACACACACACACCACACACACACACGCTCGCACGCACGCACACGCATACACATACGCACACACGCGCGCGCGCGCGCAACACGCTACTCCACACCCACACGCACGCACGCACGCACCGCACACACACACACACCACGCACACACACACACACACACACACCCCACACCACACACCACACACACACACACACACACACACACACACACACACACACACACACACACACACACAACACACACACACACACACACACACACACACACACACACACACACACACCACACCAGAGGGAAGGAGAGGGAGAGAGAGAGAGAGAGGAGAGAGAGAGAGAGAGAGAGAGAGAGAGACAGACAGACAGACAGACAGACAGACAGACAGACAGACAGACAGACAGACAGACAGACAGAGCAGAGGAATGTGGAATGCGATAGCATTCTCTCGCATGCTTTCACTTTTTACCGTTTTCTTAGTTTCGAAAGCAACACAGGAGACTGATAGCTTCGTGTCTTTGCAGCGGAAGTCACCAACGAAGCGGAATAAGCTGGCTTCCACGTTGAGAGCTGCTTGGTAAAAGCTGTTCTTGTTGTTGACAGTGCAGAGCTGCCGCATTGCGTGCTCAATGGTTATAGCAGCTTCGACAGAGCTCAGGAGCTGTGTGAAAGTGTTGGACATGGGCTCCTGTCCCTAATAGTCCTTGCGGTCTCTGTGGACGTAAAGCAACGTTGGGTACATTCAGAGATCAGGAGCTGTGTGAAAGAGTTGGAAATGGGTTTCTTCTTCTTCTTCTTCTTCTTCTTCTTCTTCTTCTTCTCCTCCGCCTCCTCCTCCTCCTCCTCCTCTTCTTCTTCTTCTTCTTCTTCTTCTTCTTCTTCTTCTTCTTCTTCTTCTTCTTCTTCTTCTTCTTCTTCTTCTTCTTCTTCTTCTTCTTTTTCATCTTTTGACATGGGTTTCTGTTCCTAATAGTCCCTACGATCTCTAAAACGGCATTGAAGAGAGGGGTTCAGAGCTCATGAGCTGTGTAAAAAATAAAAAATAAAAAAAGGAGGTGGACGACCTAGGCTCCCTTCCCTAATAGTCCTTGCCATCTCCGTGGACTTAGGCAACATCGAAGAAGATGACGAGACGTCAGCAAGTTCTCTTTTATTTTACGGTGGAGTGGAGGTGTGGGGGAATCGGAACTGCCTTCATCATCGTCGTTTTTATGTAAAATCTTTTCACACAAGCGATATCAGACTGATCTTTCAATTATCAAGCTGACAACACTTGGGTGGATATTCAAAGCTCGCTGTAAAAAGCTACAGTCACTCACTCATTTAGAGTCACATGCGTCAAGAGGGCAGTGAGTCTGCTCGAGAGCGGAGAATAACGCTATGCAAAAGCGATCAACAACAACAACAACAACAACAACAACAACAACAACAACAGCAACAACAACAACAACATATCTCAGCAGGTTATACCAAAACAGTAACACTGCTGCGTTGCAAATAAGGTTCCCCTTCTGGACAACATTGCAACAGAAATGGCGTGGCTTTGAGACTACTGGCCTACACTAGACGATCGACGCGTTACATAAAGTCGGCATCAGCTATTAAATATATATACTATCAACTGTTAGATTATACTAGTCATGAGCACGTTTGGTGGAAGCGGACATCAAAACGGAAGAATGAAAAGAAGGGGGAGGTTGAGGACGAAATAAATCTGTTCCCGCTGCAGGCGACTTCGTGTCTGCTTGGGTTTCCGAGTTCCTATGGGTGCATGTCATCCAGCCCTGCAACTGATCACGTCTTCCAACGCTTTCTTCCTCTGTCTCTCTCTGTCTGTCTCTCTGTCTTTGTTTGCCTCTCACCCTCTCTCTCTCCGCTCTCTCACTGTTTCTCTGTCTCTGTCTCTCTCGCTGTCTCTGTCTCTCTGTATGCCTGTCTGTCTCTCTCTGTCTCTGTCTCGCTCAGTCTCTCTGTCTCTGTCTCTGTCTCTCTCTCTTCTGTCTGTCCTGTCTCTATATCTCTGTCTGTCTGTCTGTCTGTCTGTCTGTCTGTCTGTCTTGTCTGTCTGTCTGTCTGCTCTGTCTGTCTTCTGTTCTGTCTGTCTGCTCTGTCTCTCTGTCTCTCTTTCTCTCTCTCTGCCTCTTCTCTGTCTCTCTCTCTCTCTCTCTCTCTCTCTCTCTCTCTCTCTCTCTCTCTCTCTCTCTCTCTAGCTCTCTGTATGTCTGCCTGCCTGTCCGTCTGTCTGTGTCGGTCTGTCTGTCTGTTTGTCTGTCTGTCTGTCTGCCTGTCTGTGTCTGTCTGTCTGTCTGTCTGTCTGTCTGTCAGTCTGTATCTCTCTCTCTCTCTCTCTCTCTCTCTCTCTCTCTCTCTCTCTCTCTCTCTCTCTCTCCTCTCTCTCCTCTCTCTCCTCTCTCCCTCCTCCCTCCCTCCCTCTCTCTCTCTCTCTCTCTCTCTCTCTCTCTCTCTCTCTCCTCTCTCTCTCTCTCTCTCTCTCTCTCTCTCTCTCTCTCTCTCTCTCTCTCTCTCTCTCTCTCCCTCCCTCCCTCCCTCTCTCTCTCTCTCAAACTCTATTATGGTTAACTGCCGTGATCACCCAGCTTACACCCCTGTCCCACCTTCCCCCTTTAATATTGCTTCTGAGTAGGAAGCGGAGACAATTTGTCATGTGAGAAACTATTAATACTCCTCTTCATTTTCCAGCGGAGGATTGCCACACTATCGAAACCCTGTCGTCTTCTGCAGCTTTAGGACAGCGATGCACAAGTCGTATAGACACACAAACCAGCTGATCTTCTTTCTCCTCATTCTTCTTCTTTTCACTCTTTCCCGTTTTTAGTGACTCTTCTTTTTCTGTATGGAAAGGGTTAACGTTTAAAAGGAAAAGGAAATAAAAGACAAAAAAATGAGGGTTAAAGCAACGTCAGCATGTTCGCGATGGCAACTGATTCAGGGCGGCTAAATAACTTGGTTTGTGGGTTGTTGTTGTTTTTCTTACCGTTTTTGTGCACACAGAGAGAGAGAAAGAGAGAGAGAGAGAGAGAGAGAGAGAGAGAGAGAGAGAGAGAGAGAGAGAGAGAGAGAGAGACAGACAGACAGACAGACAGACAGACAGACAGACAGACAGACAGACAGACAGACAGACAGACACTGAGAGAGGAGAGGATAATACATATGTGCAAACTTAGCAAGTTAAAGGAGAGAGAGAGAGAGAGAGAGAGAGAGAGAGAGAGAGAGAGAGAGAGAGAGAGAGGGAGAGAGAGAGAGAGAGTTTGTGTGCGTGTGGGTTGGTGATGTGTGTGTGTGTGGGTGTGTGTGTGTGTGTGAAAGAGAGAGAGAGAGGGGCGGGTGGGTGGGAGGGGGTGGGACTGGATTAGTTCTTTCATATTCGCCCTGAGGTAACAGTTTAAGTGATGTTTACTTTCGCGTGTACCGAGTTTGCAAGCAGTTAATCAGTGAAAACGGAGAAACCGACCCTCGAGGTTTGCAGTCAGATCAAGTATACCACGCTTTTTCTTTTGGTGAGAGCTAGGTGTCCCTTTGTCGTTTAAAGAGCTGCATAGATCGGATTTCGATATTAAGGCTGTTCGCTGTTTCGACCGTTGCTTTGTTTAGTGCTGTTTGTGTTGTTGCTGTTGCAATGTTGTTCATGATGAGTGTGATGAGGTTGTGATGTTGTTGTTGTTGTTGATAATGTTGGTGTTCTTTTGTTGTTATTGTCGTAGTTTGTGTCGCAAAGGAAACTAACTTATGTGATTTCAAGAACAAGTAAAAGTCTAGCATTCGAGTAAAATCGAGTTCTGTGTCTTGCGCGCACGTATATTATTCACATGAATACGTTTCGCTCCCTTTTTGTTTCTTTATTTTAGTTTTGTTGTTTTGTTGTTTTGTTTTTGTTTTTGTTTTTGCTGTGGGTGTTCGGAGACAGAGTCCTGTTGTCGACCTTGCTCGCTGCAGCGACGCTTGCTTCTCCGCTTTCGTCTGACTCACGCAAAGGAAGCCAAAAGAAAGAGAGAAAAAAAGAGTTAAAATCAACAACAACAAAAACTTCACCCTAGTTTGACCTGGGTCGAGCCTCCGCGACCCACGTACTCCACCACCCTACGCACGCTGTCTGTCTCTGTCTCTCTGTGTCTCTGTCTGTCTGTCTGTCTCTGTGTCTGTCTGTCTCTGTCTCTGTCTCTCTCTCTCTCTCTCTCTCACACACACACACACACACACACACACACACACACACACACACCACACACACACACACACACACACACACACACACACACACACACACACACACACACACACACACACGACACACACACAAACACATACACACTGACGCATACACACTGACACTCGCAAACACACACACACACACACACACACACACACACACACACACACACACACACACACACACACACACACACACACACACACACACACACACACACACAGAGAAACGCACATACTTACACGCGTGCGCACACACACACACACACACACACACACACACACACACACACACACACACACACACACACACACACACACACGCACCACAAACACACACACACACACACACACACACACACACACACACACACACACACACACAGCACCACCCTCCGAATCTGACAGTAAATAATACCAGATTTGCTGTGAAGAGCAGCCGCAGTCGTACTTAACACCTGGAACGTTGAAGCATCAGCGCATTGCTACCGTGCCTAGGATTACAGCGACACCGCTAATACATACACGCGGGAGGTTTCCTCCCCTTTCTTTCCTTCTCTCTTGCTCTCTTCGCTGACTCATCGTCTGCTTGGGTGGCGATCGCACAGGGCTTTTGTCTGGCTGAGTTATCCTTCATCCCGCAAACAAGACGTAAACATGCAGCTTACGTACTGTTTGTTGTTTGACTAAAAGGTGGGAGGGTGCCGGGGAGGGAGGGAAGGAGGGAGGGGAAGTGGGGGAGGTGGGGTGGAAGGGGGGGGGGAGGAGGAGGGTGCATACGCAAAAGGAATAAGGCATGCGGATTTTAGTTTCGCCAAACAAAGACTGTGGAAATATGAATCATCAGTTGGTGTTGGCTCGCTGGAACGCCGAACAGGCCTATTAACAAGAATTAATTACATACTTCGCTATCGCACCCAGGGATTGCCAGTTACGTTAGAATTACAGCACACGTGCGTTTGGGCAAGAGCGCACGCGCACGCACGCGCGCAGCCCCCCTCCCCCCCCCCCCCACACACACACACGCATGCACGCACGCACACACACATACACACACACACACACACGCACGCACACACAGAGTCAGTGGCACACACGCACACACACGCATACACCACACACACACACACACACACACACACACACACACACACACACACACACACACACACACACACACACACACACACACAACACCACACACAACCACACACAGCACGCACAACCACACTGCAACACTAGAGCTACAACACATGCCAGAACTACACACACAGACATACACACACACACACACACACACACAACACACACACACACACACACACACACACACACACACACACACACACACACACACACACACACTAAACAGACCAAGGTAGCCGAGTAGATTATACACAATACAGGCTGAGAATCGCGAAAGATAGAGGTGGGTGTGGGAGGGGGCGGGTGGAGGTGTGGGTGGATGGGTGTGTGGGTCTGTGTGTGATATCTAACTGCAAGAGAAGCTGTACATAGAAAGGAAACACGAACAAACAAAACAAAACAAACAAACAAAAAAGAATGTTCCAGTCCATTTCTTCAATCAGCATTTTTTTGGTTTTTGTTTTGGTTTTTGTTTGGTTTCCGCTGTCTTGTTTGACCTTTCGTGTTAGACGTTATAGACTCCAGAACTGTGTAATCCAAACCGACTTTTCCAAAGGAATCCGAACGCACGTTTTTTCCCCTCGACTTAAAAACAAAACCTTTGAAGGAACACTTTGTTACAGAAGTCCTGTCCTGCTCTTCTTTCTTTCTTTCTTTCTTTTTTCTTTCTGTTTTGTTATGTTTCTTAACGTCCAACAGAGGCCACATACGGCTCATTAGGGACGGCGTTGGAGGTCGGAGGAGGGGTGGAGGGGGGGGGGGGGGGGGGGGAAGAGGGGGGGGGGGGTCGGGTACCTGTGAGTAGCCCGCCCCTGCGCTCCGACACGTAAAGACCGAAGAGACCGTCATGCAGCCACCGCCAGAACAACACTGTTAACCTGTTGCATGCTGTGTGGACCTGTTGCAGAGACGCTTGATCAGCAAGCTTCACCTGCTGAAGGACGAGAACGGCCTGGGAATCCACATCGCAGGCGGCAAGGGCAGCAAGAAGGGCGACATCGGAATCTTTGTGGCCGCCGTCACCGAGTCCGGCTCCGCTTTCAGGTAATTACTACGCGACGGCATCGGCAGTCTTCGTTCGTCGCACGGTGCAGAAGCGTGCTCGACAGGACAGGACAGGACCGCTCTCAGATCTGAGCCACGCCTGCCCACTCTCTCATCCACAAAACCCACGCATATCGTTCCGTTCAACACTAGATCAGATTTATGCCCACCCACTCATCTACAAGACCAATGGTTTCAAGGTTTTATTGAGCTTTTTGCCCGTGGGGTCTAGAAAGCAGAGTTATATTCGCACAAGACATTCCTTATGAACAAGTACACGAGTACTACTACGTGTATCTGTTCGTCAGTAGATCAGAGCCATGTCCACCCACTCACCCACAGAACCACGCACATCATTCTGTTCGTCAGTAGATCAGAGCCATGTCCACCCACTCATCCACAGAACCACGCACATCATTCTGTTCGTCAGTAGATCAGAGCCATTTCCACCCACTTACCCACAGAACCACGCACATCATTCTCTTCGTCAGTAGATCAGAGCCATGTCCACCCACTCACCCACAGAACCACACACATCATTCTGTTCGTCAGTAGATCAGTCATTTCCACCCACTTACCCACAGAACCACGCACATCATTTTGTTCGTCAGTAGATCAGAGCCATGTCCATCCACTCAGCCAAGACGGTGTTGTCTAACTGAAATATTCGGAGAAGAGAAATGTCTTGAGTTCGCTTTGGAAGGAAGAGGGAGTGGTAAAGTGCCTGCATGACGTCTTGGGGGAGATTTGTCCAGACGTGGCGACCGAAATGTGAGAAAGTGCTTATTACTATAACTATACTTCTGTATTCGTTTGCAAGGAATGTAATGCGGGGAGCGGGACAGCTCAGTGGTTAGAGCGCCGGACTCGTGATTGAAAGGTCACGGGTTCGAATCCCTGCAGGAGCGGCGGGAGAATTTTCTTCTCCAGGGTTCAACTTCTGTGCGAACTCTTATTTCGGTATCCGTTCACCCCCGTGTTACCGCCTAAAAGATCCCGTTCATTCTGCCAAAAGTGCAGATGCCAGGTACAGCTAAACACGCATTACACCCTACCTATGTGGCTTGACATAAAGTGACTCTGTAAAGTGGTGCAGGGTGAATGGTCTTATGTGTACAAGAACTGCGCCGAAAAGGCAGCATTTCACTGAGGCACCAGCCATGCAACACCACTTCCATGGATACAGTACACCACTTCCGGGGATATTAATAATACGCGCTATAACAGGATAAAAGTCACTCCATTCAGAATCAACATGGCTAATGTGCGCAGGTGTCTGCGTGACCGCTGAAAGTCGATGGGAAAATAAGAATTAATAATAATAATGCGTGAATGTAACTTTGCTTTCTACCATCGTCAAATAAATTTTTTTTTATAAAAAAACCCATTTACAAACCGTACTGGTTGACTGGGCGTGAAAAAAGCCCAACCAACTTACTGTTACTGTTACTGCTTTAAAGCCCATGCCCCCCCCCCCCCCCCCCCACCCTTTTCCTTCTTAATTATTTCTCCCTACCATCCCTCTCCCCACCATCCCCCTCCCCTCCCCTCCCCCCCCCCCCCCCCCCCCCCCATCGGGGAGCCGTGGAGCCAGAAGAGTATTATTCTCCCTCTTGCCCCCCACTCTTTCATACCCCCTCCCCCTCCCTCTCCCCGTCCCTAAGAAGCTGTACGGTTTCTGTGGTCGTTATGTAAGCACCGTGTTTACCCACTGTTAACCATGTTTTTGTATGGTATCGTATCGTATTGTATTGTGTTTTTTACTTACTTATTCCGACGATTTTTCCAAGCATTAGGCAAGACAAAAACAGGTCAGTGGTTTAGCTCTCCGTCTCATTTTTCATCGTTTTTAGCCATTTAACTGCTGTTTAGTTGTCGTTTTGCAGCTTGATAAAGGGGGCTACCCTAAAAATTCGCACGTTGTGTTTGGTCCTGATAAACAGCGTTCTTTGGAACGTTTTATGTGTTTGGATCTTACTCCGAAGCGGGAAATCTTTGAGATTACAAACCTGTGACGGTTGAAACGCGTACACGCAGGGGCGGACGTTTCTGTGGACGTTAAGCACCAGGTTTACTTACTTACCCCGAAGCGGGAAATCTTTGAGACTACAAACGTGGGGCCGTTGAAACGTGTACACGCAGGGGCGGACGTTTCTGTGGACGTTAAGCACCAGGTTTACTTACTTACCCCGAAGCGGGAAATCTTTGACATTAAACCTGTGACGGTTGAAACGTGTGCACGCAGGGACGGACGTTTTTGTGGACGTTAAGCACCTGGTTTACTTACTTACCCCTAAGCGGGAAATCTTTGACACTGCACCTGTGACGGTTGAAATGTGTGCACGCAGGGACGGGCGGCTGAAGCGGGGAGATGAGCTGCTGATGATCAACGGACGCAGTCTGGTGGGGCTGACTCATCAGGAGGCAGTGGATGTCTTGCGCAGCGCCCCCAGCCTGGTGCAGCTCGTTGTGGCCACCAAGGTCAGCTTCCGCCGCCTTTGTCTGTCTGTCTGTTTCTCTCTCTATCTGTCTCAGTCTCTCTCTCTCTCTGTCTCTCTCTGTCTCTCTGTCTCTCTTTCTATCTGTCTCTCTCTCTCACTCTCTGTCTCTATCTCTGTCTCTGTCTCTCTCTGTCTCGCTCTATGTCTCTGTCTCTCTCTTCTTTTTTATATTTTGTATCGTCTCCTCATCTTGTTGTTGTTGTTGTTGTTGTTGTTGTTGTTGTTGTTGTTGTTGTTGTTGTTGTTGTTGTTGTGCTTTCTTCTTCTTCTTCTTCTTCTTCTTCTTCTTCTTCTTCTTCTTCTTCTTCTTCTTCCTAGTTGTTGTTTTTCTTCTTCCTCTCCTCCTCCTTCTTTTTCTTCTTTTCCTCCTCCTCCTCCTAGTTGTTGTTGTTGATGTTGTTGTTGTTAATGATCTTCTTCTTCTTCTTCTTCTTCTTCTTCTTCTTCTTCTTCTTCATATGTTCATCGTTGTTGTTGTTGTTGATCTTCTTCTTCTTCCTCCTCTTCCTAGTTGTTGCTGTTGTTTTTGTTGTTGTTCTTTTTCTTCTTCTGTTTCTCCTCTTCCTAATTGTTGTTCTGTTTGATGTTCTTTCCCCCCTCTCTCTCTCTCTCTGGTGTTACTAATTGTTCATATCCTTCTTCTCTTTTTCCGTCTTTTATTTCAATACGGGTTGACAGTGCGATGTCCCAAAATGGGATGAATATAGTGTTGGGAATACTGTCCCCTTCATAATACTTTCTTCTACTTCTGTGCTAGAGAGAGAGAGAGAGAGGGGGGGGGGGGGGGAGAGAGAGAGAGATGGGGAGAGAGAGAGAGAGAGAGAGAGAGAGAGAGAGAGAGAGACAGACAGACAGACAGACAGACAGACAGATAGACAGACAGACAGAGACAGAGAGACAGACAGAGAGGGACACAGACACAGACCGACACAGAGACACAGAGACACAGAGAGAGGGAGACAGAGACAGGGAGACAGAGACAGAGAGACAGAAACAGAGAGACAGAGACACAGAGAGAGACAGATAGGGACACAGACACAGACAGACACAGAGACACAGAGAGAGGGGGACAGAGACAGAGAGACAGAAACAGAGAGACAGAAACAGAGAGACAGAGACAGAGAGTTCAGCCAAGAGTGTTGGACTCAGTTTTCCCAGGCCATTGATCTGTCTCAGACACGACAGGGCAGGGGCGGGGTGGTGGCGGGACAAAGGGAGAGAAGGGTGCGTTGTTGCGTCTGAGAGGTGACCTCGCCATGACCTACGCGACTGACTAGCACCGTCTTGTGTTTCAGCTGGGGAAGTTCGCCTCGACCGCTGGAACGCTGCTTATTAAGACTCGTTCGTCTCTGTCTGCCCCCCGTCGTACCCCTCCCCACCCCACCCCACCCCACCCCACCCCCCCCCCCCCCCCCGGTCTCCCGCCACCGACAGAACTATAAAGCCCCGTGTTGTGTTTCAGCTCTGAAAGTCCGCCTCCATCGCTGGGACGCTCCTGGCCTAGCTATCTCTGTCTGCTAGCTTTCGCCTGACAGAACTGTAGCCCCGTGTTGTGTTTCAGCTCTGAAAGTCCGCCTCCATTGCTGGGACACTCCTGACCTATCTCTGTCTGCTAGCTTTCGACTGACAGAACTGTAGCATCGTGTTGTGTTTCAGCTCTGAAAGCCCGCCTCCATCGCTGGGACACTCCTGGCCTATCTCTGTCTGCTAGTTTTCGACTGACAGAACTGTAGATCGTGTTGTGTTTCAGCTGAAAGGGCGCCTCCATCGCTGGGACCTCCTGGCCTCTCTGTCTGCTAGTTTCGCTGACAGAACTGTAGCATCGTGTTGTGTTTCAGCTGAGGAAGTCCGCCTCCATTGCTGGGACACTCCTGGCCTCTCTGTCTGCTAGCTTTCGACTGACAGAACTGTAGCATCGTGTTGTGTTTCAGCTGAGGAAGTCCGCCTCCATCGCCGGGACGCCCCTGCCTACCAGTCCGCGTGTCAAGTCGCCGCAGGGCAGGATGGAGCTGCAGAGACCGTCGCCCGCCATCCCGGAAGTGACGGCCCAGACTCCCTCTGGGACGGTCATCAAGTGGGAGGACCTGGCTGAGGTGAGCTATAGCTCCTTACACTTACAGCTAGTGCTGGACGTCTGAGGTCAGAGACATTTGGTTGTTAGCGTGCAGTGCAAGTTGATTTGGGTTCGGGGGGGGGGAGGAGGGGGGGGAGGGGGGGGAGGGGGGGTTAGTGGGGTAGTAGTAGTTTTGTAGTTGTAGGGGGTTTTGGTGTGTTGTGTTTGTGTGTTGTTGTGTGTGTGTGTGTGTGTGGGGGGGGGAAAAGAGAGAGAAATTGTTTATTTCCTTTTTTTTGGGGGGGGTTTTTTGGGGTTTGTGTTTTTTTTTGGGGGGGGTTTTGTTTTTGGGGGGGGGAAAAAAGGGGAAAAAGGGGAAAAAAGAAATTTTTGTGGGGTTGGGGATTTTTGTGTGTGTGTGTGTGTGTGTGTGTGTGTGTGTGTGTGTGTGTGTGTGTGTGTGTGTGTGTGGGAGAGAGGGAGGGGGGAGAAGAGAGGAAAAATTTTGTGAGTGGGGTGTTGTGTGTGTGTGTGTGTGTGTGTGTGTGTGTGTGTGTGTGTGTGTTGGGGGGGGGGGGGGGGGGGGGGGGGGGGAGAGGGGGGGTTTGTTTTCAACCCGATAAAAAGAATTAGATCTCATCTGAGCAAGGTGACACTTAAATGTCGATAACGCCCGAGGTGACGGGGGCGAGTTTCCGAGGTCTAATGTCAACAACGATTTGGGCAGTATTCCAATCCCCATGTAATCAGAGTCTGAGATATAAGTGGAAACATCCCCCTCATTTTTAGATTGTGGAAAGAAAGAAAAAAAAAAAAAAGAAAGAAAAGGGGTGGGGGGGGGGGGGGGCGTGGGGGGGGAGATTCTGTTGAGATCGACTTTTTCTCGGCATTCCAATCCCAGTGACACGTACACCATGTAGCTGAGACTCGCCTTTCTGAAAACATTACACTTCTTTAGAACAAGATCCTACTTGGTTTTTGTGTGTTTTTGTGCGTGTGTTTTTACCCCTCTTTCTTTCTTCCTTTAAAGCCGATTCTGTATTTCTTCTACTTGTTCTTCGTGTTCTTCTCGCTTACTCTCTCTCTCCTGTCTGTATCTGTGTGTCTCTGTGTCAGTTCTCTCTCTGTGAGTCTCTCTTTCTGTCTCTCTGTCTCTGTTTCTGTTTCTCTCTCTCTGTCTCTCTTTCTGTCTCTCTTTCTGTCTCTCTCTCTGTCTCTCTCTGTCTCTGTCTCCCTCTGTGTCTCTGTCTCTCTCTGTCTTTCTCTCTCTCTTCATTGTACGTTTTTATTCTGAATGGTGACGAAGACTAGCCGAAGCAAATATATACTGAATAACAAAATTGATGCACACGCCGATTCTGTATTTCTGTGTTCTTCTCGCTTACGCTGTCTCTCCCTGTCTCTCTCTCTCTCTCTGTCTCTTTTCTCTGTCCTGTTTTTTTTTCCCCGCTCCTTTCCCTTTTCTGTTTTCTTCTTTCTGTCTTTTGTTTCTTTTGGGCTGTTTTTTCGTCTGTCTGTTTTCCTTTTCGTCTTTTCTGTCTCCTCTCTCTTCTCTCTCTCTCCCCTCCCCCTTCTCTCTCTCTCTCTCTCTCTCTCTCTCTCTCTCTCTCTCTCTCTCTCTCTCTCTCTCTCTCTCTTTTTCACTGTACGTTTTTATTCTGAATAGTTACAAAGACCACCCGAGGCAAAATATACTGAATAACAAAACTGATGCACACCCCAGAAAAAAAAAAAAAAAAAAAAAACAAAACATCCAAAACAAAAACCCAAAAACAAAACCCAAACAAGTTGGGGGTTGTTGGGGTTCGTTGTTGGGGGAGGGTTGTTTTTTCTTCTTTTTTTTTTTTTTTTTTTTTTTTTTTTTTTGTTTCGGGGTTTGTTGAGGGTTTGGTTTTTTTTTCTGTCTGTGGAACAGCGTGTGCATCAGTTTTGTTATTCAGTATATATTTGCCTCGGCTGGTCTTTGTAACTATTCAGAATAAAAACACATTATTTTTTTGCTACTGTTTGGCAGAAGTTCCAAAAGGCAGACATGGAACAGAACGGCAAGAGGTTCAACAACGCCAACGGCGGCATCTCCCGGTCCAAGTTCGGACCGCCCCAAACCATCTCGGTCCAGAAAGGGGCCAAGGGCAAAGGCCTGGGCTTCACCATCGTCGGTGGCGTGGATTCGAACCGGGGCAACATGGGCATCTACGTGCGGAGGATCTTCCCGACCGGTGCCGTGGCAGAGGACGGCAGACTGAAGGAAGGTATGTTATTAATGTGATAATTATGATGTAATGTACAAGAGTATTTCTTTGTTTGTAAGGCGCTTGCATCAAAACGTGGGCCCGAAGCGCACAAGGCCAAGACAATGAGGTCAGTAAAATATGTACTGAGCCTAGAGCACAATGAACCCTATACTGATTAGATAAACACACTACGACACTTCATTCAACATCTTTCTCGTCATTTCCCCCCCATACAAAAAAAAGGGAAAGTTCCTCGGTTCGGTTCTGCCCCCTTATTTTTCCCCTTTTCGGTTTTCGTCTTTTCTCCTCTCTCTCTCTCTCTCTCTCTCTCTCTCTCTCTCTCTCCCCTCTCTCTCTCTCTCTCTCTAACCCACACAACACCTTTTCCCCTGAAAATTGGAACAACCGGCAGGGCCCACAGGGATTCGGCCAAAGGATCCGGTAAAAAGGAATAACCCAAAAATTATCTCCTCCCTTTTTTTTTCTTTTCCCTTCTTTTTTTCCCTTTCCCCCTTTTTCCCCTTTTTTTTCATTGGCCGTCTTCTCTAACCCGGGCCCCAAGCATAAACAAGGAAATCCAAAAAAGGTCCCCTTTTCTTCGGGTGTTGGCTTTTTCAAAACCCCGGGGGGGGGGGGGGGGGTTTTTTTTTTTTTTTTTTTATCTTCTTCTGAGTGCTCAGAGCTATAATCAAGGTCATCTTCTTCTGAGTTCTCTGGGCTATAATTAGGAATCAAGGTCAACACACTCTTTCGTCCTTCGCTCATTCCACGAAGGCAAAAACTCAGTACCAGGAACTCTTTCCTAGACAAAATCTGTACGTCCTGTAATAGAGTCTGTAGCTACCCATAATTATGCACAGGGTACAAAGTGTTCCAGCAGCCTTGTCTGGTTGCAGGTGACGAGATCACGGAGCTGAACGGCCAGCCGCTGGAAGGGCTGACCCATAAGCAGGTCATCACCATGTTCCGGTCTCTGCACAGGGGCACCGTCACCTTGACCTTCCGTGCCCGCAGGTCGTCCGCCTGCCCCAGGTGAGGCATTTCCTGGCTTGGGCTCCGTCGTCTGATGTGTCGACTGTCTTCACGACGGACGAAGATCAATATTTTAGGGACATTTTATTTAAAAAAATTGTTGCATATTGGAGCTGCTTTTCTCTCTCTCTCTCTCTCTCTCTCTCTCTCTCTCTCTCTCTCTCTCTCTCTCTCTCTCTCTCTCTCTCTCTCTTCTCTCGTCTCTTCTCGTTCTCCTTCTTTGTTTTTGTCTGTCTGTTTCCTCTTCTCTCTTTCTTTTTCTTGTTTTTAACCGCTGTATTTGTTTAGTTTAGTTTGTGTTACATTTATTTTTTTTGTCGGGTTTTTGGTGTGTGTGTGTGTGTGTTGTGTGTTGTGTGTGTGTGTGTGTGTGTGTGTGTGTGTGTGTGTGTGTGTGTGTGTGTTGTGTGTGTGTGTGTGTGTGTGTTTTGTGTGTGTGTGTGTGTGTGTGTGTATTGTGTGGTGGTGGTGGTGCGGGGGGGGGGGGGGGGAGAGAGAGAGAGAGAGAGAGAGAGTTGTTGTTTTGTTGATGATGTGCTGGTTTCAACATGTGGTATGTTTTTAACCTGCACTGCGTTTTGATCAAATGCGTTTGGCGCTGATATAACCGTCAAGACCGACCGTTGGAGGTTTAAAACCAGTTATCTATCTCTGTCACGAAGGACATGTGCTGAGCCGATGTTTGTCGCTTGGATTATTATAGGGTAGTGTATGTTTTCAGCTCAAGGCAAGTACTTCTTCGTTCATTTGTTGTTCCCTCTCGAGGTGCGACGGCCATGAACGGTTGACAGGACTGTTTAAAATCCAGTTACTAACTCTTGTGAAAAACGTAGGTGCAGAAGACATGTTTGTATCTCTGCGACTTCCCTAAAAGAGCGATGCTTTAATTCCTGATGTGCTCTCTCTCTCTCTCTGTCTGTCTGTCTGTCTGTCTGTCTGTCTCTGTGTCTCTGTCTCTGTCTCTGTCTCTCTCTGTCTCTCTCTCTGTCTCTCTGTCTCTGTCTGTCTGTCTGTCTGTCTGTATGCTCTGTCTCTTCTGTCCTGTCTTCTTCTGTCCTCTGTCTCTCTGTCTCTCTGTCTCTTCTCTCTCTCTCTCTCTCTCTCTCTCTCTCTCTCTCTCTCTCTCTCTCTCTCTCTCTCTCTCTCTCTCCTCTGTTTGTGTGTGTGTGTGTGTGTGTGTGTGTGTGTGTGTGTGTGTGTGTGTGTGGTGTGTGTGTGTGTGTGTGTGACGAAGGACATGTGCTGAGACCTGATTCTCATTGTTTTCCGTTGTTGTCGTCTGATAGCACTGATATAACCCCATATGGTTGACTGGGCTCAAAGAACCAATTAACTAACTTAACTAACTGTTGTTGTGTGTGCGGTTTTGGGTTGTCCAGCCCTGGTCATAGCCCGAGTCCTTCTCCAGAAGGCAGTCCGGTGTCTATATTGTTGACTGGGCTCAAAGCGTCGACTAAGTAACTTAACTAACTGTTGTTGTTGTTGTTGTTGTGTGTCTTTGGGTTCTCCAGCCCTCGTCACAGCCCGAGTCCTTCTCCGGATGGGAGCCCGGTGTCCACGCCCAGCCACTCGCCTCGCCACACGCCGCAGAACAGCGTCTCCGACTCGCCCATCTCGCTGGAGTCGTCCGACACCAACTCGGGCCGCCGCAGCGTCAGCCCGCCTCCTCCCATCCCCATCCAGCGCATGTCGCCCCAGTGCGGGGCTGGCCCTTTCCGCAGCCAGCAAACCGGGGGCAGGGAAAGGGGGGAGGCCCCCCAACAGCACCACCAACAACAACAGCACCACCACCCCGACCACGCCTTCCACCACCAGCATCACCAGCAGCTGCAGCAGCAGCAGCAGCAGCAGGTACCTCATCCCCATCCTCAAGGGTCTCCCCAAGCTGGGGAAGGAAGCAACAAACCTCAGCTGAGGCCGAAGCCTTTGCCCGTTCTGGTGGACGACCGGAAGTTCGGATCCACTGCAAGAGGAGGAGGAGGGGACAGAGGAGGGGGAGGAGGAGGAGGGGGAGGAAGAGGAGGGTCAGGCGAGGGCGCTCTTCACGGTGGCTACAACATCGACAAGAACGGCCACGCCACCGCCGCCGCCTCGGCCGGGGGCCCCGGGCAAGCTCAACGCTCCGGTCGGCAGAACGCAGGAGCGACGCCAGGGAAAAGGGAGAACGGCGGCGTCATCCGCTACGTCTCCTCCCAGACTCCTCCCTTCCCTCGCGGGGACGCCTTCGAGACCTCCTCCTCTTTGTCGTCGTCCTCGGCCTCGTCGGACGGCGCCAGCCACAAGCGCTGCGGCGGCGGCGTCGGCGGCGGCGGCGGCGGCGCCGGCAGCAGCAACAACAGCAAGAGCATCTCGGTGGAGCGGACGGGGCACCAGGTGCGGGAGGACCGGCAGCAGATCGACGTCAGGTCCCCGGGGCTGAAGAGGAACGTCCAGCAGCACCCTCCCGCGTCGCTTCAGAAGAAGCCCCTGGACGGTTCTCGAAACGCTCCGGCGTCCTTGTGCGTGAGAAGCGCCGCCAGCGTCAGCGCAGAGGAACAGGAGTGCTGTGGCCACAGCGGCGGCAGTACCGGCGGGATTCCTCCTCCGATGTCTTCCTTTTCTCCCAGCTGTTTCTACCCCAGGAAGCTGTCGGAGGGAGCCATGCCCTACAGCACCGGCTACTCCACTTTGCCGAAGCTGTCGTCGTCGTCGTCAAGGACTAACAACAACGACGACGACGTCGTCGTCAAAGCCTCTTCGCCGCCTTTCGTTAACGCCGTGAATCCCCAAAAGATGACGTCCGGCAGCGCGCTGTACAACGGCTCTCGTCAGCCTCCCGCCTTCGCCGCCCGAGCGACGGATGCCAAACCAGAATCGAACCCGCAACCCTTCAACGCCACGGCGATCACTCACTACCGCATGGAGCCCATCTCCGGCAGCGCTTTCCGCACCCCTCTGCCCGCCCCTTTCGCCCCCGGCCCCGCCCCTGCCCCTGCCCTCGCCCCGATGGGCCCGCCCTCCTTCCCCCAGCTCAAGCCGTTGGATGACTCGGCCCTCAGGCTCTTCCACAACCAGACTTTCGCCTCCCTTGCCTTGCAACCCAACCCTCTGCTCAGCTCTAGTCGACAGCTTCACCCTGCTGACCTGCCGCTGCCCCCGTCCCACTTCCACCAGCTTCCCTCCCTTCAGGCCGGTCTTCAGCAGAGCCAGTTCTTCAACGAGGCGTCCTGCTGTTCCTCTTCCACGTGCTCTTCCTCTTCCTCCTCTTCCGCCGCCGCCACCGCTGCCTCCTCTTACTTTCGCTATCACAGCAGTGAGGTCACCCTGTGCGGCAGCCCTGTGGATGGCTCGGCTTCTCGTGGTCAGGTGAGGGATTGGTGTGTTGTGTGTGTGTGTGTGTGTGTGTGTGTGTGTGTGTGTGTGTGTGTGTGTGTGTGTGTGTGTGTGTGTGTGTGTGTGTGTGTGTGTGTGTGTGTGTGTGTGTGTGGTGTGTGTTGTGTTTGTGTATGTGTGTGTGTGTGTGTGTGCGTGTATGTGTGTGTGTGTGTGTGTGTGTGTGTGTGTGTGTGTGTGTGTGTGTGTCTGTTGTCTGTCTGTCTGTTTGTGTGTGTGTGTGTGTGTGTGTGTGTGTGTGTGTGTGTGTGTGGTATGTGTGTGTGTGTGTTTTATGGGTTTATTTCTGTGCACTGTCTGTGTGTGTGTGTGTGTGTGTGTGTGTGTGTGTGTTGTGTGTGTGTTGTGTGTGTGTGTATGGGGGTCATATTTGTGGCCACTGACTCTGGTGTGTGTGTTGGGTGTGTGTGTGTGTGTGTGTGTGTGTGTGTGTGTGTGTGTGAGTGTGTGTGTGTGTTGGTGTGTGTGTGTGGTGTGTTGTAGGTTATGGTGAATTTGACTCCGGACGACTTGTTCGTGTGTGATTGTGTGTGTGTGTGTGTTGTGTGTGTGTGTGTGTGTGTGTGTGTGTTTATGGGGGGATATCTTGCTTGGCCACTGACTCTGTGTGTGCTGTGTGTGTGTGTGTGTGTGTGTGTGTGTGTGTGTGTGTGTGTGTGTGTGTGTGTGTAGTGTGTGTGTGTGTGTGTGTGTTATGGGGTGGTGTATATCTTGTGTGGCGCGCGCTGACTTGTGTGTGTGTGTGTGTGTGTGTGTGTGTGTGTGTGTGTGTGTGTGTGTGTGTGTGTGTTTATGGGGGTGTATATTTGTGGCCACTGACTCTGTGTGTGTGCTGTGTGTGTGTGTGTGTGTGTGTGTGTGTGTGTGTGTGTGTGTGTGTGTGTGTGTGTGTGTGTGTGTGTGTGTGTGTGTTTATGGGGGTGTATATTTGTGCCCACTGACTCTGTGTGTGTGTGTGTGTGTGTGTTGTGTGTGTGTGTGTGTGTGTGTGTGTGTGTGTGTGTCTGTGAATGTTGTGTTTGGGGGTGTATATTTGTGTTTTGGGGTGTATATTTGTGTTTATGGGGGTGTATATTTGTGTTTATGGGGGTGTATATTTGTGTTTATGGGGGTGTATATTTGTGTTTATGGGGGTGTATATTTGTGTTTATGGGGTGTATATTTGTGGGGCTTCATTGACGAGCAAAGTGCGACTGTCATCCACGAAGACTGCAGCCTCTATGGTAATTAGTCCCAACCTCCAACCTGAAAACGGAAACGGAAGTTGCACGTCTTGTGCATGCTCTCCGCTGGATTGCCTCGAGAGGTGACAGTGAGACCAGACACGCCAATGTCCTCACAGAATCAATAGGCTTCCGACAAAAACTGAAAGCTGGAATGGGAGGCCCAGACTAGTTACCCTGGTCACGCCGGAGTGAAGGGAATCGACCTAGCAAATAAACTGGCGGGCAAAGCAACCACCATAAGTAACTTGCGTCTCTGAAGATCTGACGTGTTGAGGAGCTCGAGACACTACATGCGGGCACAAAGCCAAGGACTGACATCGTACTATCGATCGCCAGGGGGGGGAGAGAGAGAGAGAGAGAGAGAGAGAGAGAGAGAGAGAGAGAGAGAGAGAGAGAGAGAGAGAGAGACAGGCAGACAGACAGACAGACAGACAGACAGATAGACAGACAGACAGACAGACAGACATGAAAAATAATGGTAGTGCAATTATGCTGCTATCATAGGTACGCGAGTATCGAGTAAATGAAACCTATGTAAAAAGAGGAAACGCTGGACGGTCTTCCTTGAGAGGACGAGATAGAGGGCCATCAACAAAGTCGAGCATTGCAACTGTATCAAGGGCAACGCTGAAGACACGTTTGAGAGACAGGACCGAGCGCATACAGGCCTTCCCCAGAGCGTAGATACGATCTTGATCCGAACTGCTAGAGACTGCGTGACGATACGCAATACATGGTGGTACAAATACACCACAGTTGTTGGAGGATTGCTGGCCTGATGAAGAGAGTATAATTATATATATAGCCCCAGAACAGAACGTTGCTGTACTGGGTTTCGGTTACTCGATACTCGCGTACCTATGATAGTAACACAAGTGTACTACCATTCATTTTCCTGTCTCTGTCTTGCCTCTGTCTGTCTCTGTCTGTCTGTCACTGTCTGTCTGTCTGTCTGTCTGTCTGTCTGTCTGTCTCTCGTCTCTCTCTCTCTCTCTCTCTCTCTCTCTCTCTCTCTCTCTCTCTCTCTCTCTCTCTCTCTCTCTCTCTCTCTCTCTCTCTCTCTCTCTCCGCCCTGATATAACTGTACTGGTTGACTGGGCGTAAAACATCAGGTTATTTGCTTACTCTTTCCCTTTTTGTCTCTCTCTGTCTCTCATACTCCCCCCCTCCCCCCCCCCCCTCTCTCTATCTCAAAGGTGTGTCACGAAAGGCTGATGGATCAACAGGCCACGCCAGGGTGTTTTATCTCTCTCTCTCTCTCTCTCTCTCTCTCTCTCTCTCTCTCTCTCTCTCTCTCCTCTCTCTCTCTCTCTCTCTTTCTTCTTTCTCTCTCTCTCTCTCTCTCTCTCTCTCTGTCTCTGTCTCTCTCTCTCTCTGTCTCTGTCTCTGTCTCTGTCTCTCTCTGTCTCTCTCTCTCTCTCCTCTGTCTCTCTCTCTCTCTCTCTCTCTCTCTCTCTCTCTCTCTCTCTCTCTCTCTCTCTCTCTCTCTTTTTTCTTTATTTTTTCTTGCTTACTTAGGGAGTGTATTCTTTCTCGTCGGTTGTAGAATACCCCGTGGTGTTTTTTTTTTTTTCCCCACAGATTTAAACTGGTTGATCCTACCGGTCTGAGACACGAAACGTGATGACAGGATGCTAAAATCCAATTACTAACAAACTCGTAACTATAATCTTCCCGTCCCGTCAGGCTCAGCAACATCAGAACCACCACCATCACCATCAGCATCATCACACGAGGTCGGCGTCGTTGGTGCAGAGGCGGGGGTCGATGAAGGAGAACGGGTCGGTGGTGTACGGAGCACGTGAGGACGTTGCCTGGGAGACGGTGGAGAGTCAGGGATTGGACAGGAACCTGGACGTCTTGCTGCACAAAGGTGAGAGTCTAATGGGCAGAGGTGTGTGTGTGTATGTGTGTGTGTGTGTGTGTGTGTGTGTGTGTGTGTGTGTGTGTGTGTGTGTGTGTGTGTGTGTGGTGTGTGTGTGTGTGCCAAATCAATTAATCAGTGTTTCATTTTATGTCTGTTTCATATCGAGGTGATATTAGACCAAAAAAATGAAAACACCGTATACACTCACAACACACACACACACACACACACACACACACACACACACACACCACAACACACACACAACACACACACACACACACACACGAGTGAGTGTGTGTGTGTGTGTGTGTGTGTGTGTGTGTGTGTGTGTGTGTGGTGTGTGTGTGTGTGTGTGTGTGTGTGATTGCGCGCGCGCGTTCACGCATTGTGTTGTGTGCCGTGTGTGGTGCACGCACATGTGTGTGTGTGTGTGTGTGTGTGTGTGTGTGTGTGTGTGTGTGTGTGTGTGTGGTGTGTGTGTTTCTCACGTTTTACCCTCTAAGGTTAAAGTGCCCTGGGGGAGAAGAAAAAAAATCGATTTTGTAAAGTCGGTGGACAAAACATGTTGAGTAGCAGGCCAGTTCCCCAAGGTCGTCCTGATGTCCCCGGCAAAGTGCGAAGTGCTTCCCTGAAATGGCCTGTATAGGATGTGGTAATAACATCCAGCTTTATCCCCAGCCTTCCGTGCTTTTTTGTGCATTTAGCAAACTGTTCAGTAATACTAATAAAGTTGATAGTATGACACAAACTGTTCAGTAATACTAATAAAGTTGATAGTATGACACAAACTGTTCAGTAATACTAATAAAGTTGATAGTATGACACAAACTGTTCAGTAATACTAATAAAGTTGATAGTATGACACAAACTGTTCAGTAATACTAATAAAGTCGATAGTATTACACAAACTGTTCGGTAATAGTGTATCAACTTTATTATCATATGGCTTAACCTACCTACCGCGGCGACTATTCTTGGAAGTTAATTCCGAGAGAAATATGTATTTTGTGGCAGCCAAAGGGTCAATGAATTGTTACGACAGATGGTGTTGCTCCGTGTGGAAATCTTATAACTGTGTTCATTTGGAGGAAAGGTAATTATTCTAACGCAGAAACCAACATCTACTGAAGATAATCGGTCTTGAAGCGAATTTCGACTGCCCGGGAACTTACCAAACAACCGAGTTAATCAGTCCTCGAAAGATATAATTAACAATTTAATTAATAATTAGTTGAAGTATTTTTAAAGCGCAAAGTCTTGTCCCTAGAGATTATTCTAAGCGCGCACGCGCACACACAAACACACAACACACACACACACACACACACACACACACACACACACACACACACACACACACACACACACACACACACACACACACACACACACACACACACACACACACACACACACACACACACACACACACACACACACACACACACACACACACACACACACACACACACACACACTACAACAAAGACCGGAGTCGCGTTCACAGGGTACGATAACTTTTCACCTGGCGTGCGATTATAAACGCAAGGTGCATTAATCAGTCAGTCAGTGTTGTAGTTTATGTCTGTTAACAGTGAGGTGATATTAGACAAGAATATCTTGTCCAAGGTACATAAACTCCCCCAAAGGCATATCGGGAATTGTTT
>JABMCL010002989.1:487500-492500 GCA_018857735.1 Alviniconcha marisindica | reverse complement strand
CTCTCTCTCTCTCTCTCTCTCTCTCTCTCTCTCTCTCTCTCTCTCTCTCTCTCTCTCTTCTTTTTCTTGAATCATTTAGTCGATAGAGTGTGGCGTTAGCTGCACATACAGCAGTAATAATTTGCAGTTAATTTTCAGTTTATTATAGCTGCAAGCGAAGACAGGTTGTGTTCATTACAGAGTTTTGGATGCGGTAGGAAGAAGCGCTTGCGATGCAAGTTTAATATTCCAGATGACGTGGTGTGAACACATCATGTCTCCGCATAAAAAGAGATGGGGTGGGGTGGGGGGTGGAGGGAAGGGGGGCGGGGAGGGGTCTTGGAATTTTATCAGTGCATGTGGAAGGGCTTGCCCTAAGTGCGTACAATAAGAAGAAGAAAAGTGATGACTTGTATTTTGTTTAATTACCTTTTGTTTTTGTTGTTGTTGTTTGTTACTGTGAACAGTGATCTTCGGCACTCATTGTCCTTTTATTGTTGTTGTTTTTTTCCCCTCTTAATATCACAAATCAAAATGAGACTAAGACACTGAAAGAAGCTGAACAACAACAACAACAAACAAACGGAAAAAAAGAAAGAAAAAAAAACGAGAGGAAAAAATCGAAACGTTTATTTTTGTCTTTCCGTCCCGCCAGACCAAGGGAGATAAACAGGAGAATGAGCCAAGAACGACAACCGAGGGGACCAAGAAGGAAGATACTGCTGACAAGTCATCCAACCAATCATCCACTTCGCCAAGTGACCAGACTTCTAACCAACCAACCAAGCAACGGACCAGCCAGTCGGAATCTTCATGAACCTCAGACCTGGACCACGGATTTGCTGGGACCAATGTCTGCGACAACATGTGCAATCACAAGAGTTTTTTTGTTTTGTTTTGTTTTCTTGTGTGTGTGTGTGTGTGTGTGTGTGTGTGTGTGTGTGTGTGTGTGTGTGTGTGTGTGTGTGTTTGTTTTGTTTTGTTCGTTTGTTTGTTTTTAACTTACCAAAAATGGCAGTTTGCAAGTTTTTACGTTTCCTTGTTGTGAAGTGTTGTTTGACATGTAGACATCCAAACAGTTGAAACGTTTGTGCCTTTCCATTTTATTTTAGTTATCGAGCTTAGTTAGTTGATTGTATGGGTGTTTAATTGTATGCATGTTTAGTTGGTTTTTCATTGTGTCTTCACAAGAAGTATTTTACATTAACGTTATGCCTATGCTTATAATTTACCTGTTTCACTAAAATCATCACCAGCATACTGCGATCAAGTACTTTTCCCCCCGTTCTTTCTAAATGTATGTCTTGTATGGATAATGCCGTGTGCGTCTGTGTGCGTGCGTGCGTGCGTGCGTGGCATTCTTGAGTGTGTATGCGTGCGTGCGGGCGTGCGTGAGTGTGGTGTGCGTGCGTGCGTGCGTGCGTGCGTGCGCGTGTGTGTGTGTGTGTGTGCGCGTGTGCGTGTGTCCGTGCTTGCGTGCGTGCGTGTGTGTGCGTGTGTGTGGATATGTGTGTGTGTGTGTGTGTGTGTGCGTGTGTGTGTGTGTGTGTGTGTGTGTGTGTGTGTGTGTGTGTGTGTGTGTGTGTAGCGCGCCTGCTTGTGTCCGTGCCCATGTTCTTTACTACAGAGACATGTTTTTGTTGAAAAAGATTTCAAATCCATATTCTTCGATGTTAGTTTATATGAAGTGCCTTGGGAAGTTGTGTCTGAGATAATTTATATATTGATATAATTATGTACATTGAACAATTACTGCATAAGATTGATTGATTTGTACATGCCAATCGCTACCTGTTTCATATTCATGTGTGTGTGTGTGTGTGTGTGTGTGTGTGTGTGTGTGTGTGTGGGCTCGGCCGTGTGTGTGTGTGTGTGCGTGTATGTGTGTGTGTGTGTTTGTGTGTGTGTGTGTGTGTGTGTGTGTGTGTGTGTGTGTGTGTGTGTGTGTGGTGTGTGTGTGTGTGTGTGTGTGTGTGTGTGAGTTGGGGGCGGGGGTGGGGACTGGGAGGGATGGAATTAAGGGTAGGTAGTAATATAATGATTCATTTTCTTTATATATTGCTGCTTCTCTGTACTTTGTGTGAGTGTGTGTGTGTGGTGTGTGTGTGTGTGTGTGTGTGTGTGTGTGTGTGTGTGTGTGTGTGTGTGTATTATACATTGTTAGTTGTCATAATTATATGTATTATGTTTGTGAAACTTAGAAAATGTTGGAGAATGTTGTAAAGCGTAGTGTGTTTGTGTACACCAGAGAATAGCGCTATACAAAAGTTATCTATTATTATTATTATATACTAATGGCTTTTAGAGCACTTCCAAAGCGGTTTGAATTTATGTGTGTGTGTGTTGCAATTGTGTAGGACGCGAACAATATGCTTTGTGGAATACTGTCATGAACAGTGTTAGCATGCAGTAATAACACTGTTGTGCGCTTAAAGTGATACAGTTGTAAACAGTTCTTGTCTTGTGTGACGATAGTTTGTGTGAAATCTCCCTCTCTCTCTCCCCTGTCTCTCTCTGTCTGTCTCTGTCTCTTTTTCTGTCTGTCTGTCAGTCTGTCTGTCTGTCTGTCTGTCTGTCTGTCTGTCTCTCTCTCTCTCCTCGCTCTCTCCCTCCCTCTCTCTCTCTCTCTCTCTCTCTCTCTCTCCTCTCTCTCTCTCCCTCTCCTCTCTTTCCCTCGTCTCACTCTCTCACTCAGTCCCCTCTCTCCCCTCTCCCCCCCCCCAACCCGTCTTTCTCACTCTCTCTTTTTCGCTCTCTCTTTTTATTTCACTCTCTGTTTGTCAGTTTGCTTGTCCATCTATCCGTTTGTTTGGTTTGCAAGGATAAGGACATGCAGGGCTGCAATGGCATTACACATCATGTTCCTGTGTTTGATTTTAATCACAGTTTTGTTTTGTCCAAACTAACGTGTCACCGGGACACGCCCACTGCTCCAATACTTCAAGACATTTATTGTTAGAATTTTGCTGCACTGACAAGTTCGAAAGCTCGAACTGTGTGATGATATTTTGATCTTACTTGCCGTACCAAGGCTACGACAGAGGGCAGGTTTGTTCTGCGTGTAGCAGGAAGGAAGTAACCGACAGCAAACTGAAGAAACGTCAAATCCGGAAGTGAATGATGTACCGTCTAACGCGCCTTCTTTCTGTCGACAGTTTGAGAGAACCGTTTTGAAACAAAGACGTTGTACTTTTCAGAGTTCTCACAACGTCTTTTGGGGCATTTGATGTGTTTTGGTTCAGGAAATTATTCGTCCATTGTGATGGTAGAGAAAGCCAAGCGATGGCAGTGGTTTTGATACGTGCTATTGACAGCTGGAACGGTGGCTGTGTTGTGTCGACGGTGATCGGTTCGATGTTCTTGCGAACGTAAACTATCATCCTTCGGCTAATCTGGCCAGGCGTTTGAACCAGAAAAGCTGAATTCAACATAACTGACATTGTAGGCTCAATGCCAAACACTGAGCAGACTCAATTAAGTCTAAAAGAGATGGCAGTTACCAATGATGATGTCTATATTTTGTTGTTCAAGAGGATGACCACAATTTTTTTTTATTTTTATTTTTTATCCATCTCTGAGAGTACTTTCTCCACACTCTCTGAGAGTACTTTCTTCACTCTTCAAAGGTGTTTACGGAGTGGTAGAAACCTTATTCCACATTCAAATCGACTTGGGTACCGTATCTTTGAGTTCACAGCCCCCATGTACGTTTTCACCATTGCTGGTCTTCGCTGTGTGAAAATCTGGAAAGGCCTATAACTCCCTTTGTTTGTCGAAGGATTAGCTGAAGGTTTGTCAGGTCTGCGTGCCCCTGATTGGCTAATCGCTAGCGTCAGTCATGTGCTGATTGGCTAATCGCTAATGTCAGTCATACTTTGGCGACTGGTTAATTGCCTGTTATCAGTTACAGTTTTCATAACTGATCATCGATGAAAGAATACGACAGTTTCAAAGAAGTTGATTTTTCATTGTGCACAAAATTAATGCACAAATTGTGAGATTACTCAGTTATTATTATGTGGATTTTATTTGGAATTTGTGGCCAAAATTATGTATATACGTATGTATGTATAACTATGACTGTGTGCATGCATGTCTACATTCTGACTGAACAGCATTACTGCTGTGTGACGCTACGTGTGATGTTCACAACTTTGTGTCTGATTGCTGTTGATCTCTTAATAAACAATTGTTGACCAAGAGAAGCATTGCATTATTTTTCCTTTTGATGCTCTCTTCTTCTTCTTCTTCTTTTTCTTCTTCTTCTTCTTCTTCTTTCTGTTTCTTCTTCTTCTTCTTCTTCTTCTTCTTCTTCTTCTTCTTCTTCTCTTCTTCTCTCCTCCTCCTCCTTCTCCTCCTCCTTCTTCTTCTTCTTCTTCTTCTTCTTCTTCTTCTTCTTCTTCTTCTTCTTCTTCTTCTTCTTCTTCTTCTTCTTCTGATGTGACCCTGTGTGGTTGAAAGTTCATTTCTTGCTGTATTGACAGAGATATGTCTTGTGAGCCAACTAAGCATGTAAACTTGGAACAAGAACATGGAATGGTGAAAATCAGCCAACACTGTGTACGAGTAAATTATTTGTCTACCGGTATCTCGGAGTAAATATGCGTGTCTACAGGTTTGCCAAATGTAATGGAAGCAACAAGCCGAGATAAGGGAAGCAACCAATAGATCAATATCTCCAAACAGCTAATGGATAACCTGAATTACTTCCCTTGAGAATTCGAACTTAAACAGAATAGGGGACCATACATTCGCACGTACACACATACAGGCACCCACGCCCGCACTCGCGCGCAAAAACACACAGGCACGCACGCACGCACGCACGCACGCACACACGCACGCACACATACATACACGCTCCAACGGGCACACGTACAACTCACACACACACACACACACACACACACGCACGCACGCACGCACGCACGCACGCACGCACGCACGCACGCACGCACCACCACACACACACACACACACACACACACACACACACACACTCGCTCCAACGTGAACACAAA
>JABMCL010002989.1:480000-482500 GCA_018857735.1 Alviniconcha marisindica | reverse complement strand
CCAGTTTCTCCGCTTGGATAAACCCGCCCACCCCGGCTCTTGTTAGTCGGTGCAGGGAATTTCAGGTATCAAAAATCTCGATGACACTTCTGGTTGGAACCGCGTCAGTGAGGTTCGGTGGCTTTTTATCGGTGCAGTGATTCCGACTGATGCACCTGTGCGTTTATCGTTCTCGTTGATGGATAGGAGTGATTTCAGGCGACCTGCGATCGTGGAGTTTTGGCAAGGGGCAGCGAAAGTTTCCCAGGCATGTGAGTTGTGTGATCTCTCTCGCTCCCTCTGTCTCCTTCTCTCGTGTCTTTGTCTCTGGCCCCCCCCCCCCCCCCCCCCCACTTCCCCCCTCTCTGTCTGTTTCTCTCTGTCTCACTGATCTGTCTCTCTGTCTCTCTCTGTGTGTCTGTCTCTGTCTGTCTGAAGTTGATTCCTTCCTTCCTTCTCTCTCTCTCTCTCTGAAGTTGATTCCTTCCTTCTTTCCTTCCTTCGTTCCGTCTCTCTCTCAATGTCTCTCTCTTTTTGTCTCTGTCTGTCTGTCTGTCTGTCTGTCTGTGTGTCTGTCTGTCTGTCTGTCTGTCTGTCTGTCTCTCTCTCTCTCTCTCTCTCTCTCTCTCTCTCTCTCTCTCTCTCTCTCTCTCTCTCTCTCTCCTCTCTCTCTCTCTCTCTCTACACTGCACACACACACACACCCACACCACACACACACACCACACACACACACACACACACACACACAGGCACAGGGACCGACGCACACACACACACACACACACACAGGCCACACACAGCACACACACACACACACACACACACACACCCCACACACACACACTCACTCACACACAAATATAACACATAACCGACACTCACACACACACACACACACACCACACACACACACACACACACACACACACACACACACACACACACACACACACACACACACACACACACACATACACGACCACAGTTTTGGACCAGTCAGTACCGTGACTGATAAATTCCAGTATTCAAAGCAAACATCCCTCTGCCCACAGATTATCCAACCAGAGTATCTATACTGGATCTGTCCACTAATAGTGTATCGGTCTGATGTACACACATTTTGAACCGCCGCACGTACTGAACGATTTGTTTCCCATTGGCTCACAAGCGCTGGTGTTGTGTGTGTGTGTGTGTGTTGTGTTGTTGTGTGTAGTGTGTGTGTGTGTGTGTGTGTGTGTGTGTGGTGTGTGTGTGTGTTAGTGTGATGTGGGTGTGTGGTGTGTAGTGTGTGTTGTGTGTGTGTGGGTGGTGTGTGTGTGTGTGTGTGTGTGTGTAGTGTGTTGTGTGTGTGTGTGTTGTGTGTGTGTTGTGATGGTTGTGGTGTTGTGTGTGTGTGTGTGTGTTTGTGTGTTGTGTGTGAGCGGCAGCGAGCAGAGAGGGCAGAGCTAGAGAGAAGAGAGAGAGAGAGAGAGAGAGAGATAGAAAGAGAGAAGTTTGCTTTAAGAATGAGATTAGTAAAGGCTAGTACGTTCCGAGCAGATCAAGTCTAGCTTAGACATTGTCAGTGCGGCGTGCACTCAAAACATGTATTGCTGCTGTTTTAATGCAAATGTAATGAACGACCTTTTCCCTTTCCCCCTTTTTTTTTTTTTTTAACCGAACAGTGTTCAATTTCTGTCGCTGCGAGCACCTCATTACAAATTCACGGAACGAAATCCGTCCTGTTTGTCTTGCTCGCAGGCTGTACCAATTCAGTCAGGTAGCCCATGTACATTAATTTCAGCAATTTCCATTGATTTATCGGCGTCAGCGGTCAGTCACTCAGCCAGAACTGAGTACTTGAGAACTACAACGAAGCGATTTGCAGCGGAGTTTAAATTATAAATTAAAACCGGGGGCCTTGAACGCATGATTCATAGACATTCTAGCAAGTCGCTGACGCGATCTACTCACGCTACCTGTTTATACAAAGTCGCGGAATTCGGGTTTACGTTATTCGGTCTCACATGGCCTGGTTTTTCAGTTGACGCCGAAGACGTACGCGGCCTCCCAGTTTATCGCTTTGCTCTCGACTACGATGTAAGTCAGTAGACGGAATGCAGGAATGTGAAGAATCTCAGTCAATCCCCGGCCAATATTGTTGACCGCTCGCATGGCACGACTGATATATATATATATATATATATATATATATATATATATATTTATATATCATCGTATACAAGAGAGAGAGAGAGAGAGAGAGAGAGAGAGAGAGAGAGAGAGAGAGAGAGAGAGCGCCCATAATACTAATACTATACAGTGTAGTGTATATCTCCTGACCTTTCTGTGATACAATCGATTCTATGGCGAAATGTTTGATAACTGTTGTAGTGGTATGCAAGTATATCTATCTTTATGACATATTAACATATTTCACGGCACAGACTGAATGTGATAAGACGGCTAGGCTGTTTCAGTAGCGGTGTGCACTTGTCAGTGTCAGTGTGAGGTTGGGCTGGCCTGGGCAACTGAGTGC
>JABMCL010002989.1:470000-475000 GCA_018857735.1 Alviniconcha marisindica | reverse complement strand
GGTTCTTTTACTGAGGCCGACTTCTGGACGTGTTTATGGCCTGCTGCAGGCCTGGCTGGTCGCCGTTTCGCTCATTGTGTTTCACGTGCGCAGCCAGGCAATGGCCAGGGCTAGAATTGTAATGTACATTTAAGGATTTGAACGCCAGACCTGTCAACCTCAGTGGGTCATATCAGGACAAATGTATAGAGACTCAGCACACACACACACACACACACACACACACACACACACACACAGCACGCACGCACGCACGCACACACGCACGCACACGCACACACACGCACGCCACGCACGCACACGCACACACACACACACACACACACACACACACACACACACACACACACACACAAATAAAAATAAATTAACAAGAGGAGTTAAAATGTCCCCAATATTTCGGCCTCGGCGGCCTTACTAGGTTATTGGGTGGGGGGGGGGGGTAATCGCAGAGAGAGAGAGAGACAGACAGACAGACAGACAGACACAGACACAGCCGACAGACAGACACAGAGTATGAGACAAACAGAGAGAGAGAGAGAGAGATTTGCAGCCAAAGCGCTTGAACTGAACGTTGACATTCTTTATAATTTATGAAGAAGAGACAATGAAAGCTCGCCTACAAAGGAAACAAACTGGATCTCGGTGCGGGGAGTCTAGCCCACTTTTGGATGAGCTAGATCTAGCACGTTGCCGTGTGCTTTTAACCCTTTGTCTGCCATGCTCGCCGCGCCGTCACTCGGAAAAACACCAATAAAATGCCAAATTTGAAATCATCAAGGTTTTGTGGCCGCTTTCCGTGAGCACGCGAAAGGAGTTCCTAGCAAAATGCACATATCGAAATCAGTCAGATTTGTTATAGGACCATCAAATACACTGTTTGACGGTGTACTGGGCGATTCAGGCGGGGTTGTTAACTCCCTTGACTTTTGCCCGGCATCGCTTAAGTCCCTTGGCTGCCTTTCCGAGTTCACAATGGAAGGCGGTGACGACAGTGAATTTGCGAATTTTACACTGCCAACTTTAAAGGCATATTTGGAGGCCCGTAGTCATAATGTGTCTGGCAATAGCAATAACTTGTTTCTCGTGCTATAGGATGCCCCAAAACGCATTTTTTTTTCTACGAACTCGCGATCTTCTGGTCAGCCAAAAACGACGCAAAGACACTTTTTTCCACCCTCCATCCCCTTTCCACGGTAATTTTTGCAACTGCAACAGTGGTGGCATTTGTACTGCATCGCGATTCTAGGTTTAACTTCCACTGTTATACACAGCGTGAAGCAACGCCTGCTCAGAAATCGGCCCGGAAGTGCGCTGCGACCTCTCGCGACTTCTTGCGTGAAAGATTACAAAGCAGCTTCCCAGCTTCTAGCAAACCAGCTTCGCTGAATCGCCCAATATGTGTGCACTTTTCAGTCTGGAAATTTAACTTGCTGGGGCCTTGAAGGGGTTAAACTAGTGCGTTAACAATGCCCGTTGAAAGCGGTTTGCACACTAAAAAAGAAGAAAGAAAGAAAAGAGAAAAAAGTTGCATATATATACATATAATTATATGAAGCCGTGTTGGTTTTAGCTACAGACAGCTAATTGCTTTTTAATGCCTTCCTCGTTATTTTCTAGGCGTAGGCAAACCGATTCTATCAACACTGAACTGACACGGTGGACATGTAAAGAATCTTATCGGATCCTTACTAACTCTGTGTGTCAGTGTGTGTGTGTGTGTGTGTGTGTGTGTGTGTGTGTGTGTGTGTGTGTGTGTGTGAGTTGTTGTGTGTGTGTGTGTGTGTGTGTGTGTGTGTGTGTGTGTGTGTGTGTGTGTGGTTGTGTGTGTGTGTGCAGTACTGCTGTATCCCCTCCCCCCCCCTCTCTCTCTCCTCTCTCTCTCTCTCTCTCTCTCTCTTCTCTCTCTCTCTCTCTCTCTCTCTCTCTCTCTCTCTCTCTCTCTCTCTCCCATCACACACACACACACACTCACACACACACACACACACGCACACACACACACACACACACACACACACACACACACTGTCACACACACACACACCACACACACACACACACACACACACACACACACACACACACAAACACTGTCACACACACACACACACACACACACACACACACACACACACACACACACACACACACACACACACACAGAGAGTACGCTAAGACCTCATTTTCTCAACAGTCAGTGACTCAGCGACAATACAAAATAATAATCTAGCTTCCTTTTTTCATACTGGGAAACACAAACAATATCTTGTCACACAGCCTGAAATGCATAGCCTGAGCGGGAAAATTTCAAAACATAATAAATACTTTGTACGTAAAGTGCCAGCATTTTGCCTTTAATGCCCGCCCACTATTATAATACTCCATTGTCAGTGACACGGTCGGCGAAAGGCCATCAAAACGGGGAGAGACAGAGGGAGAGGCAGGTAGATGAAGGCCAGGCTACACAAACCGGCATTGGTGGAACCTCCCCCCTTTTTCCCCCCTCTCTTTTTTTGAATTTTTTTTTTCATTCTTCTATTTTTATTTATTTATTTATTTATTTGGGTGGTGAGGGTGGAGGTAGCTGATTTTTACCTTCGTGACAAGGTCCGGGATCGCTTTCTCAGCGGCGGAAAGATGTCCCAGCGGCGGAAAGATGTACGTAAAGTGCCAGCATTTGGGGTTTATTGCCCGCCCAATATTATAGCACTGCATTGTCAGTGACACGGTCGGCGCATGCCTTCAAAACGGGGAGAGGCAGGTAGGCCAGTGGTGGGGAGCGGGATAGCTCAGTGGTTAGAGCGCCAGACTCGTGATTGAAAGGTCAGGAGTTCGAATCCCTGCAGGAGTGGCGGGAGAATTTTCTTCTCCAGGGTCAACTTTCTGTGCTGACTCTTATTTCGGTATCCGTTCCAAACCCCGTGTTACCGCAGTAGCACGTAAAAGACTGATCCCGGTCATTCTGCCAAAAGTGCGGTGGCAGATTACAGCCAAACACGCATACACCTTACGTATGTGGCTTTGCATGAAGTGACATGGTGCATGGTTGTATGGTGTACACAGAACTTCCGCCGAGACGGCAGCAGTTTCATGTAGCACCAGCCATGCCAGCGGCCATGCCAGCCATGCCACTTCCGTGGATATTCAGTCAAAAACGCGCTATAAAGCTAGTCACTCATGTCGAATCACATGCGAGCGTAGTCAGTCTGTTCGAGAGCGGAGAATAGCACTATATAAAAGTAATCATCATCATCACAATTAAACCAGCATTGGCGGAACTTCCCTCTTTTTCTCTCTCTCTCTCTCTCTCTCTCTCTCTCTCTCTCTCTCTCTCTCTCTCTCTCTCTCTCTCTCTCTCTTTTTTCCCCCTCTGTTAATTTATTTATTTATGTTGAGGGAGGGTGGTGGTGGTGGGGAGGAGGTGGGACTGGCGTGGGATGGGGGAGGGCGGGGGAGGAGGTAACTGATTTTTCCTTCGTGACAAAGTCTGGGATCGCCTTCTCAGTGGGGGGAAAGCGATCAAAGACGTGCTGTAAACTCGCCATCATGAACAAGCTAGTGCTCTCTGTTGAAGAGCAGCAGGACTGCCGCCTTCAAGACAGACATCTGTTTTGGGACATTCACGCGGGGAAAACAAAAAAGACCTTGCCAAAAGCACAAAACGTTAACAATAACAGTAACAATATACTTTATTCATCCCAGCGGGAAATTAAAGCTGTCGTTCGATCGCACAAGGAAGAACATATCCCAATAATTCTAAGCCGTGAAACGCACGCACATACAAACACTTAGACATACGCCCCCTTTCTCTCAATCTGCATACAGAACCCAAAATTACCTGGAATAATGCTTTCTCTGTCAAAGCAAAACGTAAACACTCTCGAATTAAATAAAAATCATTAGGTTCACACATCACCAACCCTCCCTTACGAAGTTATCATCCTCAACAGACGTCTTGACGCATGCGCGCACTCAGTTAATGACTGGTATAATTTTCACTACAAATGAAATTTTGAATGAATGTAATGGCGATGTACGTAAAGTGCCAGCATTTTGGCTTTAAGGCCCGCCCACGATTATAGCACTGCATTGTCAGTGACACGGTCGGCACATGCCATCAAAACAGAGAGAGAGGCATGTGGAAGAAGGGCGGCTACAAAACCGGCATTGGCGGAACCTCCCTCTCCCTGTCTCTGTTTCTGTCTGTCTGTCTGTCTCTGTCTCTGTGTGTCTCTCTCTCTCTGTCTCTGTCTGTCTGTCTCTGTCTGTCTGTCTCTGTCTCTCTGTCTCTCTGTCTCTGTCTCTCGTCTTCTCGTCTGTCTGTCTGTCTGTCTCGTCTGCTCTCCTCTCTCTCTCTCTCTCTTCGTCTCTCTCTCTCTCTCTTCTCTCTCTCTTTTTTCTTCGGTGTCTCTGTCTGTCTGTCTTCTCGTCTCTCTCTGTCTCTCTGTCTCTGTCTCTGTCTTCTGTCTCTGTCTCTCTCTCTCTCTCTCTGCTCTCTTCTGTCTGTCTGTCTGTCTGTCTTCTGTCTGTCTGTTCTGTCTGTCTGTCTGTCTTCTTCTTCTTCTTCTTCTTCTTCTTCTTCTTCTTCTTCTCTTCCTTCTCTCTCCATTCCCTTGTATATATTATTCACTAGGGGCGCGGCGGGATGGAGAACCAGTTTTGATTAACCAAATGGACACGACGACTGAGTAAGGTGAAACCCGCAGTTGGAATAAACATAGAAAGGACAGAGTGCAAGACACGGGATGCGAGAGATAAGGGGAGAGCTGGGTGCGGGGTGGGGATAGGCGAAGAGGGAGGGAAGGATGACTAGGAGTATGAAGCAATGAAGGGGCGTGTGTTATGGGTGGGAATAATGTGGTGCTTGGACGAGAAAGGGTGGGGGGCGGGTGGGTTAGCATGGCTGATATCTAGAATTCACTTCATGATATATGATATAGTGCACTATAGTATTAGTATATAAATATATACTAGGGAGAGAGCAGAGAACGCAAGAG
>JABMCL010002989.1:447500-450000 GCA_018857735.1 Alviniconcha marisindica | reverse complement strand
GTCGTTTTTTTGTTGTTGTTGACAGATGAGGCCCAGTGTGCAATATGAACCAAGCGGCCTTTGATGAGTTTAACACCAGCCCCGCCGTCCTCGAAAGTTTACACCACACAGCGATCTGAGCGGGGATTTCCCCGTCCTGCCTACTACGATACTCAGACAACATAACCAGATAGTGTTCAGGCGCGATGATCGACAGTGCAACGCAAACCGCATCACGGTACTGATTTGTACGCACAGCATGGAATCGGTACTGCCAGACCAAAAAAAAGACGCCAAGCACGGTGTGTAGGTGTGTGTAGGTGTGTGTAGGTGTGTGTAGGTGTGAGTGAAAATTGCTTCCGTCAGCGTCGTTCGTGAACGCCAGAGAGGAAGCGGGAGTGCGTACTGTGACAACGCCAACGCCAACGACAGCGACAGCGACAGCGACAACGACAACGTCTGTGAGTAGGGGGGGGGGGACACGATGGCAGCAGCACCAGTGCGGACCAAGCGTCTCCGCGACTTGCAGCCGGACCCTCCGAAGGGAGGTCACCACTCCACTTCCGGTATTCGTGACGTCACATCCGTCGACCCCGGAAACAACGACGACAACAACAACAACAACAACAACAACAACAACGCCGGAAGCACACAGTCACAGTCACCCATCCCCGCCGCCAGAGCTCTCTCCAGCGCAGCATCCTCAGCATCCTCTGTGGCGGAACCCCCCAGCATGCCCCTGGCGCCCTCGCCGAAGGCTCCGCCGAGGAAGGTGAGGCGGCAGGCGTCCACAGCGGCCCACCTGGCGGAGAAGGGATTACCCGGGTTCGCCGTGCGGCGGGTGACGGTCCACAGGCCGGAGGGCGAGGGGCTGGGGCTCAGCATCGTGCCCAGCTGTGGGGCCACGCGCTACTACTACCAGGTGAGTGGTAATCATTGGGGGGGGGGGGGGGGGGGGGGTAATCGGTGGGGTGGGGGGGGGGGGGGGGTGTGGGTGTGGGGGGGGGGGGGGGGGGGGGGGGGGGTGGGGGGGGGGGGGGCGGGAGGGGGTGAGTAGTGTGTGTGTGTGCTGTGTGTGTGTGTGTGTTTTGTAGGTGTGTCTGAGTGTTGTGTGTGTGTGTGTGTTGGTGTGTGCGCGCGTGCATGCGTGCGTGTGTGTGGTGTGTGTGGTGTGTGTGTGTGTGTGTGTGTGTGTGTGTGTGTGTGTGTTGTGTGTGTGTGGGGGTGGGTGGGGGTGGGTGGTGTGTGTGTGTTGTGTGTTGTTGTGTGTATGTGTGTGGTGTGTGTGCTGTGTGTGTGTTGTGTGTGTTGGTGTGTGTGTGTGTGTGTTGTGTGCGTGTGTGTGTTTGTGCGGCTGCTGCGCTGTTGTTGTGTGTGTTGAGGGTTTAGTTTGTTGGTGTGTTGTTGTGTGTGATGCATGCGGGGGTTTGGTTGTGGTGGTGTTGTTGTGGTGTTGTGTGGTGTTGTGGGTGTGGGGGGTTTTGTTTTGGGGGTGGCGGTTGGAAGTTTGTCCGGGCCGCGCTGTAAAAATACTCATCGTTACTATTAGTATTATTATTCTATAGGTTCGTTTGCATTGCTGATGTAATGACGAACAGCACTGTCAAGATTGTGTTCCTCGCATGTAAGTCGTTCAGTGGTCTGGCAAAACTCTTTTACCGGAGGGTGAGATGGGTAGGGGGTGTATGAATTTTGGGAGGGGGGAAGGGGAGGAGGGGTGGGGGGAGGGGGGGGGAGGGGGGATAGGGGGGAGGGGGGAGATGGGAAGGGAGGTGATCGTCGGCAACAAAAGGACAATAAATGTTCACTTGCACAAATGACGTTTGCTTTTCTCTTTCCTTTTCTACCTTCCTTCTTTCTTTCTTTCTTTCTTTTTTGTCTACTTTTTTCTTTTCTCGTTTTGATCGGGCAAATGCCCTCTGATCTACCCAAAAACGCCTGACGTCATTGCCGTCTGCATGTCCAGGATCACGGTTAAGACCCCGCGGATGCAGAAATAGACACCGCCTCCGCTGCAGAATGCCCAGATCAAGCTACCAAATCAATATTCCCACCTTTTTAGCCTGAAAATAGGTCAGAGTTAACTCTGTAATGCTTGGCCTACTGTCGGGAATCCTGCCTTTGCTATTTCTGTCCTATCGCCTCTTTTTTTGTTTTACACCTTCAACCCTCTTCAGTCGTGCCTGAAGTAGCGTGTGCCACAACTGTCAATCAGACTCCCTTGTGCTATTGCGAGTTGTGTTAGGGCCTGCTAGTGTATGCACTATTTCCTTGTTCTGTGTAAAGCTCAGGAGCTGTGTGAAAGTCAAAGTGGCCATCCTGGGCTCCCCATCCCCAATATTCATTACGGTCTCTGTGGACGTAAAGCAACATTGAACTTGGACTGCCATCAGGAGCTCAGGAGCTGTGTGAAAGTCGTGGCCATCCTGGGCTCCCCATCCCCAATAGTCATTATGGTCTCTGTGGACGTAAAGCAACATTGAATCAGGAGCTTTGTGGACGTAAAGCAACATTGAATCAG
>JABMCL010002989.1:420000-425000 GCA_018857735.1 Alviniconcha marisindica | reverse complement strand
TATTAATTAGGAAGAGCTCAGGGGCTGTGTGAGTCGAGGTGGCCAAATCCTGAGCTGGCCGTCCTAATGAGCCTTCTGGTTTCCATGGACGTAAGAATTATTGAACCGTGCTTCGGCATTGGTCACAACTTGTCCCTAATATGTCAACTGACATCTGAGGACATTAAGCATCACTTCATCATCATCATTGTTACTATTCAGTATTGTGGTCCGGTTTGGCCCAGCGGTAAGGCGTTAGGCTGGTAAGCAGAGGGACCTCGGTTCGAATCTGTTTCGGCTCTCCTTTCTCTTCAAAAGTTGTGGTCTGTGGACATTGTCTTGTGACTTTGCCCGTCACAACTACGAAACATTAAAATGGCTCTCATCGCTGCCCATCTTATTGCAGAAGTCATTCTGGTGGTGACACTGTAGCGATAGGTATAAATAATCTCTCTCCCCCCACCTCCCCCCCTCCCCCTTCTCCTTCTCCCCGTCCCTAATAAGCCTTATGGTTTCTGTGGACGTTAAGCACTATGTTTACTTACTTGCTTTGTTACTATTACTGCATTAGTTCATCTTCGCAGGTTCTGACTTCTCGACCCTGAACATCAGCGAACGGCAGTGGGACGCGGGTACCGAACTTGTTTTGTGATTAAAGGCCCTCTGCGCCGCTTAGAGTCCAGTCCCTAATACTTATCTCAGTTCGGCATCTGAGAACATTCAGCTCCACACGGCCGACGTAGATCCCATAACTGTCAGAGGCGCTCTTCTTTAAGCCTGGGGGTAAATCAGAACATAACAGTCATTACTGCCAAGAACGGCGGGTTTCAGATTTCTGCCATCCTGAGCCAACAAACAAGGGGTTTAGCTGGCGCTCGAAAGACGTAACAGCAGCACATCCTGGGTCGCCTATGTAGCTCTCACCTAGCTTGCTAGTAAATGCAAGGTATCTCTCTCTCTCTCTCTCTCTCTCTCTCTCTCTCTCTCTGTCTCTCTCTGTCTCTTCTCTCTCTCTCTCTCTCTCTCTCTCTCTCTCTCTCTCTCTCTCTCTCTCTCTCTCTCTCTCTCTCATAATCGAGTTTGTAAAACATTTTTATTTTTATTTTTTATAGCAACAATCTCCATTTTCACTTATTCGGTAGTTTAGCAAGGATTTTATTAGACAGGTCTAAATGAACTAAACTACAATCCTTGGAAAATAAATTTTCGAGTTCGAGTTCTCTCGCTCTCTCGCTCTCTCACAGTATTTCAATGATGTTGCTGTTCTTGTATTTTTCTGATTCAAAATGCTTGGTAAAACAGAAAACATCCAAAACTCCTTGAGCAATTTACATGAATGTTTCAGTTTTGCTTTGGTATTTCTTTCACAAGTTTCTCTTTTCTTTTTGACCTTTGTAGTAAATTGGCTTGAATAATAAATTCAGGCCTTTTTTCTCTCTCTCTCTCTCTCTCTCTCTCTCTCTCTCCTCTCTCTCTCTCTCTCTCTCTCTCTCTCTCTCTCTCTCTATATATATATATATATATATATATATATACCACTCGGACAGAGGACCTGAACGTAGCTATCTGAATGTGTATTTCCAGCGATAAGGACAGGTCTCCTTCTTCCCCATCTCCATACCCCCTTCCCCCCTTCTCCCCGTCCCTAATAAGCCTTATGGTTTCTGTGGACGTTAAGCTCCATGTTTGCTTACTTTACTGACATCCAGTGCCCATCCTTAATACGCCTGCGGTTTCTGTGGACGTAAAGCCAAACTTCAACCAACCTCCAGTTTTTGTACCTGTCCCAAGTTAGCCTTGTGGTTTCTGTGGACGTTAAGCACCATGTTAACTTATTTACATCCCGCTCAGAGCTCAGGAGCTTGAATAAAAGCGGAGGTAGAAAGAAAGGGCTAATAGAATGAACCGGAAACAGCAGGTAGGACGAGAGTATCCGGGTAGCAGGGAAAGAGCCGACACTGAGAATCAAAGGGCCGACCCAAAAGGAGAAGAGAGCTGATGGAGTGAAAAGGGCGACCGAACGAGTAGGTAATGTTATTGTAATGCCCAGTCAACCGTACAAGTCATAGTTACAGAAAGGAGGGTGGGGTAGGAAACTTGACTCATAACAATAGCAACAGCAACAACACACACACATACGCACACACACACACACACACACACACACACACACACACACACACACACACACACACACACACACACCACACACATACACACACACACATCATGTACACACACACGCACACACACACACACACACACACACACACACACACACACACACACACACACACCACACGCACGCACGCATACAGACATGCATGCACGCATGATTAATAATTGAGTAGAAAAATGTCCTTTGCTTGCGAAGTATACATTTATTGCATACAGCGTGGCCTTCAGTCCTGATGGCAAGTTCCTGGCCAGCGGCTCCTTCGATAAATGTGTTCACATCTGGAATGTTCAGGTGGGGTCACAAGTGGCTGCAGCTCTGTTCCGCCAATCTGGGTGCAGAGTGTGTGTGTGCGTTCATGTGTGAGTCAGTGAGTGTATGTGTGGGAGTGAGAGAGAGTGATTGCAGGCACTGTGTACACGCGGAACCCCAGGCAGTAACACCTCTTTAGTGTCAGGGACCTTAATAAAACCTCGGCCTGGGAACCGGCTGCGTCATTTCGGCCCATTCTTCAAATTCCCCACCTTTTTACTGGTCAACCCCCCATTAACGTTGAGTCCTTATGGTGCTGTGAGTGTCGTCCTACGCCTGAATCGGATTGAGACCTCGTTGCTAAATGGACTTATTTATTTTTCCTCTCTCTCTCTCTCTCTCTCTCTCTCTCTCTCTCTCTCTCTCTCTCTCTCTCTCTCTCTCTCTCTCTTTGTTTCTTTTTTTCTGAACGCCTGGGTTGGTCGAAGCATTGTTTCATTTTCTGTTTATTTAGAAAGATAAAATATGTTGAACAGATCTATCAACACAAAGTGGTTTAGCGATATATCGCTTCAAGCAACATTGATGCTCACATGGAAATCTTTACTTTTAATTTTAAGGGACACACTTGGATGTTAGGTTATAGCTTACTGTTTTCACTCTCCGTTGCTGAAGTATGCATCCAAACATTGTTCATAGTTTTAGTCTGGCTTTGAGTTTGCTTTTCTAATCCTTCCTTTCTTTCTGCCATCTGCCTGTTTGCTTGCTTTCGCCCGAAAGACACTAATGGACCAAACATCATGTAAAGTGTGTGTGTGTGTGTGTGTGTGTGTGTGTGTGTGTGTGTGTGTGTGGTAAATAAATGGCATTGAACACGGAACAGAGAGGTTGAATGTCCACGTCCTTGGTCAGGCTTTATAACTTCTTTCTCTCTTTCACTCACTCTCTCTCTCTCTCTCTCTCTCTCTCTCTCTCTCTCCTCTCTCTCTCTCCTCTTCTCTCTCTTTTTTTTGGGGGGGGGGGGGGGGTGGGTGGGGGGGGGGAGGGGAGGCTGGTGTCTCAAGCAAAAATGTAATGCAGGTTTTAACTTTTATCACATTTTTATAGTGTCGAAAGAAAAATTCAACATAGGCGTTGAAGAGGCCACGTGCGCACGCACACACACACACACACACACACACACACACACACACACACACACACACACACACACACACACACAGGCAGTGACACACAGCCAATCGCAGTACCACTTCACAAACACAATGCCTGCCTGTCCTCATGTGCCCTCTCAGAATGGTGACAGTCATTGTGCACCCTACAATTAGTAGCCAGTCACCCATTGTGATCAGTTGGCTCCACTGAGACTCTGCGACTCCACTGCCGCTGTACCTTGCACACGTAACTGCACGGTTAATTGAAGTGAGTACCGGTCAATAAAGGACCTGTCGCATTCTTGAGAGAGAGAGAGAGAGAGAGAGAGAGAGAGAGAGAAGAGAGAGAGAGAGAGGAGAACCGGAAGACTTTATTTTACAAGAATTGTAGTTTAGGTTCAGACAAAAACCTGTCAGTTGTTAAACTGGGGGGAGGGGGGGGGGGGACGAAAAGCGCAAAGAGAGAGAGGGGGGGGGGGGAGGAGGGGAATAACGTCTACAGAAACCACAAGGCTTATTAGGGACGGGGGGAGGGGGGGGGGGGGGAAAAAGATTATATACCTGTCGCTACACTGTCACCACCAGAATGACTCCTGCATTAAGATGGGCAGCGATGAGAGCCATTTTAATGTTTCATTAATTGTGAGGGGCAGAGTCAGAAGACAGTGTTCACAAAACCACAACCCTTTTGAAGAAAAAGGAGAGCCGAAGCGGTATCGAACAGAGGTCCCTTCTGCTTACCAGCCTACTGCCTTACCGCTAGGCCAAACCGGCTCAATGTCGGGTGGTATAATATATATATATATAATATTATATATATATATATATAATATATATATATATACCTAGACCTCCGAATTGCACACTGGACCACTGGGCTTCAGTGGTAAGGACTGACTTTGATTGAGCGTTTGGTCATTGATGGGTCACTGGACAGCAGACGAGCGAATAGGCGGAGGGCTCAGAGGGAGGGGTGGGGGTGGGGGTGAGGGGGGTGGAGATTGACATTTTGCACACTATGACAACTTTGCGCATTGTAGCAGTCACTGTGCGCGATCTGATCATTGCGCAGCGACAGTCACTGGTGTAAATGTTTCTGTAAAAGAAGCTGGAGGACAGCACTACAAGGACGATTGCATGAAAAGATGGGTACAGGTGGGAGATCGGATGGGTCGCCTTAAGTTAGCAGCCTTAAGTTGTATTCATTGCTGTTAGTGGCGTATTTTCCACCCATACACCTAGGACTTCGGTGAACCGCTCAAACCGATTAAATAGTACGAAGTGCACGTGCTGTAATAATTGTGCCGTAAACAATACTCGCACAGTGTGTCAGTGAGTGATGTTACCACAAGTCTTTTTCCTTTGCCTACATTTCTGTGTGTGTGTGTGTGTGTGTGTGTGTGTGTGTGTGTGTGTGTGTGTGTGTGTGTGAGCGCGCG
>JABMCL010002989.1:407500-415000 GCA_018857735.1 Alviniconcha marisindica | reverse complement strand
AAGCACCATGTTTACTTATTAGTGTCCGTCATCTTGGTGGGCCAGCAGCGGCGGGTGGTGTACTACGTACGTAGCCAACAGGACGCTGAAGACAGCTGTGGCCAATAGTAACGTTCCCTTATACTCACTCAGCGTTCCTGATCCGTGACACCGAATAAAAAAAACTGCCTTGACCAGTCGGTTGTCTTCTTCATCCGTGGTGCTTTACGTCCGCAGAAACCGTACCATAGACCGTACCATAGACGATCTTCGGAAATCCAGGGGACTGCACTCGGTAGGTGCCTACGGGCATGGACCTATATATATATATATATATATATATATATATATATAGAGAGAGAGAGAGAGAGAGAGAGAGAGAGAGAGAGAGAGAGAGAGAGAGAGAAGGTATAAAATACGTCATATTTTTATACGTCACGCTCTCTTGCATACGACATACATTCCAGACGATTAGGGAACACACACACACACACACACACACACACACACACACACACACACACACACACACACACACACACATACACACATACACGCACACAATCTATAATATAATTATAATCTAATTACATTTTGTAGGAATCAGTCAAGCTAACCGGGCCTTGACGAAGCCCTTAAGGGCGAAAATTCGGAGTAAAAGGTTTCCAAAAAAAAACATGCTTGGACTTTGTTATACCTTCTGTACATGACACCATACTAAGTCCTTCCTGCACGGTGCGGTGCCCAGGAGTCACAGAGAGCCTTGTTTTTTTTCTGTTATATATATATTATATATATATATATATAAAAATATATATATATATATATAAAATATAGGTCCATGCCTGCGGGTGTAGTGCAAAAAGTTTAGGGGGTACAGTGAGCACGTGGGAAGATGACGAATACCCGTAAACAAAGGCAGAGAAGGCATCAGAAATGCCGATCAAGCGCTCACTGTTCGTGGGGAACATGCACACTTGGATAGTTAGGTTCCCCCAGCTGGTAGTCTAGTATAAATTATAACAGGTCCATGCCTGGATATCTAAAACTGTCGCAGATCGGCTCTTCTCCGCTGCCGCCTCCATTCAGGGGACTTCACTCTCCAGGAGTAAGAACTGAAGACACTGTCAAATTGTCTTCGCCTGTTATTTCCGGAAATCGTCTATTATTAGGGACGGGGGGAAAGAGTGGGGTAGGGAATTAGACCCCAGGCCCACTTCCCTGTTCACGGGAGCTGCTGAGCTCTGAGCCGTCGGTTGTTCAAGTTCAGCCGTGTCAGTGTCCATCGAGACCATGAGGACTGTTAGGGACAGGAAAACAGTCGGTTGTAAGTAAGCATGGTGCTTAACGTCCACAGAAACCATAAGGCTTGTTAGGGACCGGGAGAAGGGGGTGGGGGGGAAAGGGGTATGGAGATAGGGGAAGAGGGAGAGAGAGATATATACCTATGGCTACACTGTCACCACCAGAATGATTCCTGCATTAAGGTGGGCAGCGATGAGAGCCATTTTAATGTTTTCACTCAGCAGGAAGTGATGGACAAAGTCACAGGACAGTGTCCGCAAACCACAACCTCTTTGAAGAGAAAGGAGAGCCGAAGCGGTATCGAACCGAGGTCCTTCCGCTTACCAGCCTAACGCCTTACCGCTAGGCCAAACCGGCTCACACAGTCGGTTGAACGACTCTTCCGGTTTTATACGTGTTCGATACACCCCGCGTGAAAACAGTCGAGAGAGAAAATTTGAAGCAGCGGCTCGGTACAACGGCCGCTAAACTCTGTCACTGAACCAAGGCCAAACATGGCAGCGTCCATGCGTCGACACAGCACGTGAAAAACGTTGTGAATAAATAGCTATCTCTCACACGCCGAAGAAGGCTTTAGGGCGTGACCTAATTTGCTTTCAACACAGAGAAGACAGTAAGTAAGTAAGTAAACATGGTGCTTAACGTCCACAGAAACCACAACGCTTATTAGGGACGGGGAGAAGGGGGGGGGTATGGAGGTGGAGGGAAGAGGGAGGTTATATACCTATCGCTACGCTGTCACCACCAGAATGACTCCTGCATTAATATGGGCTGCGATGAAAGCCATTTTAATGTTTCATTAATTGTGAGAGACAAAGTCACAAAGACAGTGTCCACAAACCACAACCTTTTTGAAGAGAAAGGAGAACCGAAGCGGAATCGAACTGAGGTCCTTCTGCTTACCAGCCTAACGCCTTACCGCTAGGCCAAGAGAAGACAGGTTTATCCATCCATGGGTATATTTATGCTGGCTGAGCGTCGCCCTAACTGTCAACCCCCACATTCATTACATAATAATAATAGTAATGGAATGTAAAGGCTACCTGGCTAAGCTAGTACAGAGCATTTAACACAGCTACCCTGGTCGCTTCAAAGCGCTGACAAGCATAACACACTAATACACACACAGATGGAAATGTTATCAAAAACAAAAAAAAAAAAAAACAAAAAATCGACAAGACACACACATCACACACACACACACATACACTACACTCACCACACACACACTAGCGGACACACACCAAACCACAACACACACACACAAACACACAACACACAACAACACACACACACTCACACACACCACACACACACTCACCACCACCACTACACACCACCCCACACACACACACACACACACACACGACACACGCACGCACGCACGCACGCTCGCTCGCTCGCTCGCTCGCTCACACACACACACACACACACACACACACACACACACACACACACACACACACACACACACACACACACACACACACACACACACACACACACACACACACACACTGTACAGACTGATAGGAGTGAAGGACAATGCGGCTTAGCTGAAATATTCTGAGAAGCGAAATGTCTTGAGTTGGCTTTTGAAGGAAGAGAGACACACATGAAACAACTGAAACACAGATATTGCCGCTGTAGGCCACTAGTTGTGACATTTGTTTATTATGAATTTGGCACACTAAGCTGTGCAACCAAATCAGCGAAAGTACCACACTTTTGTACAAATTATTGCAGAGACTGAAAATGTTCACCAGTGATCTCCCCTGGTGACATATGCTCTTTAATCAGTTGGCACCTTTCGTTCTGGGGCTGTAAACGCCAAGAATGGACAACGTGCCATGAGTATGAAGTTACGTGGCAGCTCACTGATCTAGAATGAAGTTAAGGAAAAAGCCAGCGTGACCTCACTATGGATTTCTGACAAAGCTATGCAGTTATAAACCGGAAGGTATTGTTCGAGTAAGCACCGACGCTACTCAAGGTTGAGATTGGTAAACGGCAAGAATGGACAACATGACATCAGTATGAAGTTAAGGTAGCAGCCCATTGGTATCCAACAAAGTTTAAGAAAATAGACAACGTGACATAGATGCTATGAAGTTACAAACAAGGTGTTGTTGTTCAAGTACGCACCAACACTACTCACGGTCATGCTTGGTAAAAAAGTAACCTGAGCTGCCGGCTACTCCAACCCAAACCGCGTGAGGAGATGGGGAAGTAGGATTTGTCCAATGCAGACTAGGTTATATGGATGGTTCAGCCTGGTTTATGGCTGAGGAAGTCATATTAACAATGTAATGTACCCTTCAGGTTTCAAAGCCGTTTGCAGAGTGCACTGCACTAAGGCTGAAAAATGTGTGGTGTTGACTCATCCCTGGCCAAACTTGACATTGCAGTGAGAGTAGCTCCCAACATGGCAAATGTAGCTGAAAAAACGACAACAACAACAACAACAACAACAACAACAACACACACACACACACACACACACACACACACACACACACACACACACACACACACACACACACACACACACACACAAGAACAACACCATTAAAATGAAGAACAAACGCACTAATGTAAATATGCAGGCGCAGGAGGTAAGTAGGGGTGGGACCATGAGAACCTCTTGACCACCTTGGCTGACCAGTGGCCCAGCCAAAAGTGACGCCAGCACGTGACCAGCAGAGCTTGTGCCGCTGGCTAATTCTTAGTCCCCCACACAGCGCCCCTACTGGGACCCTACGACACTGCTCCAGCTCTCCTTCATAAAAGTTGCCATGGGAACCATGGCTTTCTTTATGCTGGCTGAGCGTCTCCCTAACTGTGAACCCCCACATTCATCACATGAAACAGCTCAAACACAGATATTGCCGCTGTAGGCCGCTAGTTGTGACATTTGTTTATTATGAATCTGGCACACTAAGCTGTGCAACCAACTTAGCGAAAGTACCACACTTTTGTACAAATTATTGCAGAGACTGAAAACGTTCACCAGTGATCTCCCCTGGTGACATATATAATATATATATGCTCTTTAATCAGTTGGCACCTTTCATTTTGGGGCTGTAAACGCCATCAAGCAGCAAGACCAGACTCTCTGGTATTACTGTGCAGCGCCATGAAGAAAGGGAAATAGACCAACAACTCTGGCCTACAGCGACAAAAAAACAACAACAACAAAACTGCAGAAAGGAACCAAAGAAAACAACACCCAACAACTGAGAAGAGAGAAAAAAATAAAAGAAAAAAATCCACATATATATATATATAACGTCCATGGGTTTTATTGACTGGCGGCTGTCCGTTTGACACACGAAGAGCAGTTTTAACGTTGTCTGTGTTGCCTACAACAATAATATGCTTATGCTGCGTGACAGCTGGGTGATAGCTTATGGGATACTCGGGCTGTGTCAAGCTGGAGGAATTTTGTTTGTTTTCTCTGTGGAGTTTTGTTTTTCTTGAAACCGAGTCTTTAACTGTTGGACACATTCTGTGACAACCGCATGTGCGCGCCTTTGCGGATCGGAATGTTTGAAAGGCCGTTGTCATTGTGTGGTAGTAAATTTGTGTGTTTATCACCAGATAACCACAGACGTTGAAGGCGGTTCCAGAATTATGGGCCGTTTGATGACTGAATGCCTGGCTGATTTAAAAATGATAATTGAAAAATAATAATAATGCAGCCATGTCGGAAGCTAGGGAAAGATAGAGCGAGGATCTGGATGGGGGGAAATGAAGTTGAATGGACCAGGAAGGTAGCATATAAAGAAAGCTACGTTTTGACCATTTTGACTACGCTTAAAGAGAGAGAACTGGTTGGGGGGGGGGGGGGGGGGGGGGGGGGGGGAGGAGAGAAGGGAAACAAAGGTGACTGCCAACCATTCGAAAGAAGATCAAAACCCGCAATAGTTTTAAAAGAACGCTGTTTTAATCGGACAACGCAAATCTTCAGTGGAAGCACCTTTCTAAAGCGACATCAAATACACACACACACACACACACACACACACACACACACACACACACACACCAAAAAAAACACAACACACACACACATACACAACACACACACACACAACACACACACACACTCTCACACACACACTCACTCTCACACACACACACACACACACACACACACCACACATCAAATGATATGATCGAAACCTGAGTACTTTCGGCTGCTGCAGAGACTTGCTGTGGAATGAGAGAACCTGTGGTTTTGTGTTACACTGAAATGAGAGAGAGCCTTCGATAGCTCTCAGGAGTTTCTGCCGAGGAGACCTTATTTTCTGCGTTAGATGTGATTTTATCTACCTCGTATTGTGTGCCTGTGAGGTGACAGCTCTCGAGATGAATTATTGGTTGATTTTGGTTGTTGTGTTCCTTTGGTTTTGTGTGTGACGTCAACGGGACGTTATTCGTGAACTACCTTTGTGAGCTGGCTTGCCGGCAGAACTTACGCTGATGGCTTCTATTACCAGCGAATTTGATCATTTTTATCTTTCAGCACAAACCCTTCAATCGATCCTTTTTTGTGTTTGGCTCCCGTGTGTGTGTGTGTGTGTGTGTGTGTGTGTGTGTGTGTGTGTTTGTGTCAGTGCGTGTGTTAAATCTGTTTTTTGTGTATGTCAACATATGTACACAAAGCAAGGATACACACAAATACAAAGTTAATGAGAACATTCTAAACTAGTTAACTAGCCCATTTATTATAACAGAGACGGAAAAGAAAGAAGACCCAAACCTCAGCGACAAACAGAAGAAAGAAAGGGAAACAAAAACAAACAAACAACAGTAACAACAACAACAACAAATCGACAACAAAATGACAGCAAAAAAAACACAAAAAAACACAACAACAACAGAGTACGCCACTGCACCACATCAGCAGTGACGACAGCATTAGAGAACGTCTTTGTAACACCACAATACTGATGTATCCGGATCTGATTCGTGTGATGTTCTGTAGAAAAAGAAAGAAAAGAAAAGAAAAGAAAAACTGTTAGTAGTCCCAAACCCAGGTAATTAACGTCCGCAAACACTACTACGTAGGCTGCACGTACAGCGGCAAATCTGACGACTGAGTGTGATCTTGAAAGCCTGTGTTTAAAGTGACAGTGCAATGCCTGAGTCATGTTGGAACTACCTAGGGGTTTGTGTCTTTTGTTCAATGACAATTGCCTGCACTCTCTCAACCCCGTCGCCGCCTCTCGCTCTGTTTGTCCAACTCCTCCTTAAGTAGTGTTTAGCGCGGAGTCGACGGGACACTTTCTTGAGCATCCAGTCACGTTTTTTTTAGTTTTTTTTTAGCATACGTCATAGTTTCAGGTATGTTTGCGTTTGTGTAACGACCGGTTTTCACCCTATCTATTCTTCGTCGTCTTGCTCTCTCCGGTATCGTCGTTTGTTATATACGGAGTAGGTCAGAATATAGTCGCACATACTTCGCCCACAGCCAGATACTTCTTTTCGTCCTTGTCCAAATTTCTACCTTCCCGGCCCGCTCGTCATCAGTTATTTTTTTCTCCAAATCCACAGACTGTTTAACTGCGTTAGTTTAGGTTAGTGCTTGACGTTTGACGTGGTTGCTTTCCAACGTTGCTTTACGTCCACAGAGACCATATGGGGTTATTAGGGACGGGGAGCCCAGGACGTCCACCTCGACTTTCACACGGCTCCTGAGCTCTGAACGGTTGCGTCAGCCAGCTTATCACTTAATGACGCTTTAGTGACGTGTGTGGACCAGTTCGAAATGTGAGATTCGCCCTGCGGTGACCGAAGTTGACCTTTTTTCCTTCTCTCTCTCTCTCTCTCTCTCTCTCTCTCTCTCTCTCTCTCTCTCTCTCTCTTCTCTTTGAAGGGGGGTGGGGGGGGGGGGGGGTGGGGGGCCTTCTCCTCATAATCATTACAATCTGGAGAGATCGAAAAGAGGATGCGCCCAGATCAGCATCTGTGTATCAGCCACGGATGAATGAGCTCCAGCTATGCCTGTTATTCCCACACAGATTCCCATCGGCAAAAACACGCAACAGGAAAAATAGGCTACGGGGAATGCTATGACAGTATGAGGTCATGACGTATATATGGCTCTCTATCTCATCAGATCGCCAGCTCCACGTGAACTGGGCGACTTGGGGAGTCGGTGGCCCGGCAATCAATTAAAACATTCCGCCTCTGGTGAGAGATAGGGTTCAC
>JABMCL010002989.1:400000-405000 GCA_018857735.1 Alviniconcha marisindica | reverse complement strand
CCCCCCCCCCCCCCCCCCCCCCCCCCCCCCCCCTCTCTCAGTCTCAATACATATGCAGTTTTGTAATCAAAGTGCTAAACAGATAGTTCTCTGCCTCTGTCTGTCTCTGTGCGTGTCTCTGTCTGTCTGTCTGTCTGTCTGTCTGTCTGTCTGTCTGTCTGTCTGTCTGTCTGTCTGTCTGTCTGTCTGTCTCTCTCTCTCTCTCTCTCTCTCTCTCTCTCTCTCTCTCTCTCTCTCTTCTCTCTCTCTCCTCTCTCTTCTTTGTCTCTGTCTGTCTGTCTGTCTCTGTCCTCGTCTTTGGCGGTGACGGGGGTGGGGGAGGGGGGGGGTAAGGCGTGGTGGGGGGGGGGGAGGCTCTTTCCTTTTCTTCTTCAGTCTTCTCCAACGCGATTCCGAGTCATGTCGTGCCATGATTGAAATCATGAGTTGTTTGATAACCTAATAACATGGGACACTGAAAAATGTCCTGCCACTGATGTGCGTTTCAATCGTCAAATTAAAGGGGAAACCAAACGAAAAGAGCAAGTTGGTCTAAAACCATAGAAAATATTTACTGTAGTATATTATGTCCATCTGCAGTCATCGTATGGCTGAATGTTGTATCAATATTCATGCAACAGAAGTTTTTGTTGTTGCTGTTGTTTTACTTGATTTTTTTTTCTTCCTATTTATATATCTTCCAGGCACTGCCATAACGGTTCGTTGTTTGCCATCGAAGAGCAGAAACATATCGGCTGAAACACAGTGTAGGCAACACCGATGCCACACATGCCAAGCACGTTCATGATGTCATAGACCTAAACAGAATGGCAGGCACGTGCATGGTGTCATAGACATAAACAGAATGGTAGAACCCAGGGTCGTGTTTGCACGACTTTCAAACGTCGATTGTTTTCTCTGAGCCAGCGAGACCATAAATAGACCCCCGCACCCCCCCCACCCCCCCCCACACACACCCCCAAGAAAAAAAAAAAAAAAAAAAGAAGAAAGAAAGGGCTGTCAGCTTTCATTCATTCTTTTTTCTTTTCTGTTTCGTTTATTTTTATCTTCTGTTTTTTTGTTTTTGTTTTGTTTTTTGTTCTTTTTTTATTTTTTATTTTTAAAACTTCCGTTCCTCTCAGTAGGATCCGTGATGCCTTGTCAGTTCTTTAGACTTGTTTAACGCCGAGTTGTCTCCAGAGAGGTACTGGCAGGCACCGACATCCCAGGAGATTGGGGGGGGGGGGGGGGGGGGGGGAGAGGGGAAAGAGATATACCTGACTCTACACTGTCACCACCAGAATGATATCTGCATCAGAATGGGCAGCGATGTGAGCCACTGTAATATTTCATTAACTGTGAGAGGCAAAGCCCCAAGGTAGTGTCCACAAACCACAACTCGGAAGAGAAGGGAGAGCCAAAGCGGGGAATGGAACCGACGTCCGTCCGCTTACCAGCCTCTATAACGCCTTACACGGCGCTACGCTAGACTCCGTGAGCTGTTTTGGCCTAGCGGTAAGGACCTCGGTCCCCCCCCCCCCTCCTCCCCTCATCAAGGACCTCGGTTCGATACCGCTTCGGCTCTCCTTTCTCTTCAAAAAGGTTGTGGTTTGTGGACACTGTCTTGTGACTTTGTCCATGACTTCCTTCAGAAACATTAAAATGGCTCTCATCGCTGCCCATCTTAATGCAGGAATCATTCTGGTGGTGACAGTGTAGCGATAGGTATATAATCTCCCTCTTCTCGCACCTCCATGCCCCCTCCCCCCCCCCCACCCCCCCTTCTCCCCGTTCCTAATAAGCCTTGTGGTTTCTGTGGACGTTAAGCACCCTGTTTACTTACTTACGCTAGACCAAACCGACTCACCCGTGATGTTTCCCTCTTTTTGCTCTAGGTCTCCTTTAAGCCGTTTTCTCGAGTGCCTTTGAGGGTTGCACTATGGGGCAGTGTTGTTTATCCCTTCTTGATACGGGTGGAATGCAGTAAGGTTGGCTTTTTTACACCCCGAAGAATTCAGGTCTTATGACTCATCTGCTCCCGCTCTGTTTTCATGTGTATATATATATATATATATATATATATATATATATATATATATATTATATATATATACAGTGGACCTTTTATTTCGCTGTGTGGTGCTTTTTCAGTTTTTTCTCTCTCGGTGTGTCATATTGCATTGCGTTTCAGCAAGTCCTGTAGCTATAACGTCTGGTTTGTGTGGCAGTGCGTTTCGGCGGTTGTCTGTACATTTTATACAAGGTCTGGATATTAGGTCTCTTCGGGAAACAGTTCAGTTTTGTTTTTGAACATGTGGGATTGACTTCCTTCATGGGTTCCGTACATAAGAAAGAACTGCTATGAGTGAATAGAAATACTAAAAAAAATCGAGTGAACTGTATCTTGTCATGCTCAGTTTTAAACAGTTGTACATGATTCTGACTGTCGCAGCCAATCCGTGTTTTAGCTGTGTGTGTGTGTGTGTGTGTGTGTGTGTGTGTGTGTGTGTGTGTGTGTGTGTGCGTGCGTGCGTGCGTGCGTGCGTGCGTGTGTGTGTGTGTGTGTGTGTGTGTGTGTGTGTGTGTGTGTGTGTGTGTGTGTGTGTGTGTGTGTGTGTGTGTGAGTAGAGAGTATGTGTGTGTGTGTGTGTGTGTGTGTGGTGTGTGTGTGTGTGTGTGTGTGTGTGTGTGTGGGCTGACCCAGTGTTAATGCCTGCGGTAGTAAACCGGTTTTCCGACGAACATTATTGTCATTATTTGGCAGCAAAGGTGGCTCAAAGTGCAAGACACGCTTTTCAAACAGACCGAGAGCGTGAAAAGTTCACCCAGTCACTGCTGCAGAGACGGTCAGGTGATGAGGATGGTGTTGGTAGCGCTAGCGGTGGCGATATTCTTCTTCCCATTCTGGACATGATTTTTAGGGTGACCAGCGGTGAAGGATGTGACCGTTATGATCATGCGAGCTTTAGCGCATATATATTAGGTTATTTGAGTGTTTCAAGAATTCACTAATCTTTGACACGGACTTAGGATCTTTAATGTGCGCATGGGACATTCGTGCATGAACATAGACCTACAGGTTTACTCAGGACCTCGGTTTATAGTTTTCCCCAGCAGGAATGTTTGTTGTGGTGATGACTGTGTAATTGTGGTACGTTTGCTGAAGCTCCCCCTCCCCTATGTACAGTAAGTAGCGGCGCAGGATGGGGGACATGAATAAATAAATGAATATATAATGAGTAAAGAAGACAGCTCAAATTAACATGGTGAGGGGAGTGGGTGGGACGGGGGAGGGAGGTGCGGAAACTTAGAGGATGAGAATGAATGAATCTTAAAGTTAAAAAAAATAATGAAGTCGGCACGGCTGAGGAAGGTGCGTTTACCCCAGGGGGCAGGAGCTGAAGTCGGGGGCGGGAGGGGGGGAAGAGCGAGGAAGGGCATGTATCAGAGGGACAGAAGTGAGTGTGGTGGGGGGGGGGAGGGAGGAAGGTGCATGTACTCCAGAGGGCAGGAACTGAAGTGGGGGGGAGGAGGAAGGTGAATGTACTCCAGAGGGCAGGAACTGAAGTGGGGGGCGGGGGGGTTGGAGGGAGGAAGGTGCATGTACTCCAGAGGGCAGGAACTGAAGGGGGGGCGGGGGGGGGGGGGGGGTTGGAGGGAGGAAGGTGCATGTACTCCAGAGGGCAGGAACTGAAGTGGGGGGCGGGGGTGGAGGGCAGGAGAAGGTGCATGTACCGTGAAGTGGGGGGCGGGGGGGGGTTGAGGGAGGAAGGTGCATGTACTCCAGAGGGCAGGAACTGAAGTGGGGGTGGGGGGGTGGAGGGAGGAAGGTGCATGTACTCCTGAGGGCAGAAGCTGAAGTTTTTTTTTTGGGGGGGGGAAGGTGCATGTACTCCTGAGGGCAGAAGCTGAGGTGTGGGGAGGGGGGGGTGCATGTACTCCTGAGGGCAGAAGCTGAGGTGTGGGGGGGGAGGTGCATGTACTCCTGAGGGCAGAAGGTGAGGTGGGGGGGGGGTGCATGTACTAGGGCAGACTGAGGTGGAGAGGTGCATGTACTCCTGAGGTAGAAGTGAGGTGTGGGGGGATGCATATACTCCTGAGGGCAGAAGGCTGAGGTGTGTGTGTGGGGGGGGTGCATATACTCCTGAGGGCAGAAGGTGAGTGTGGGGGGGGGGTGCATGTACTCCTGAGGGCAGAAGCTGAGGTGTGGTGGTGTGTGTGGGGGGGTACAGTATCCTGACGAAGCTGAGTGTGTGTGTGTGGGGGGGGGGTGGTGTCTCCTGAGGGCAGAAACTGAAGTTGCGGGGAGGGGAAGGTGCATGTACTCCAGAGGGTAGGAACTGAAGTGGGGGGCAGAAACATGAAGAACTGACAGAAACTGAAGTGGGGGGAGGAGGGGGGGGGAGAGAGCTGAGGAAGTTGCATGTACACCAGAGGGGAGGATCTGAAGGAGGTGGGCAGGAGGGGAGGCGGTGTGGTGGGGGGGAGGGAGGAAGAGGGGGGGGGGGCACGACCGAAGACCAAATTAAGCACACGTGCACAGCCTTTCGCTGCAAGGTACGGACGGGCGACAGACTTCCCAAGCTGCCAACAATGCCGTCTTTGTAACCAGGGTGAAAGTTGGACGTGGAACCGAACACCGAAAGTCGTCTCCGTCGCAGACGAGTGAGTGCCCAAACGAAGGAGGGGGTAACCGGGGGATAAGGGGGGTAGGGGGGACTGAGAGGGGTGGGGAAGGGGGGGAGGGGGGGGGGGGAGCAACCGGGTTCAAACGGAACTGACAGCGCCCATTGACTGCGACTGTTGTAAATGTCAGTGTGGTATGAGGAAAAGCTGAAGTCATTGTGTTCGCTCCCTTGTCCCCGGATGGCCTCCAGTAAAAGCAGTCGTGACAGTCGTGGGCCCGTTATTGTCGCCGCCGTCATGATTTTATTCCCCGAAATAGACTTAAATTATAGACGTCTAGACAGCGTCACTGCAATTTTGTCGGTGCAGTGGAAAGTGTTTTTGTTTTTGTTTTG
>JABMCL010002989.1:382500-395000 GCA_018857735.1 Alviniconcha marisindica | reverse complement strand
TCCGACTAGATTTTGTGCTTTCTTAGCATTTCGTGGAGGAGATGTCTCAGCAAATTTTTTATTGTCTCGCGAAAACCCCACAAAGCGACAATTCCTTCTGTGAACTGTAAAACCAGGAGTAGGCCTAAACTAACTCTTTTGTGGGAAAGGGATAAAGAACATGACGTTATAGTGAACTGGTCGCTGTCAATGACTGATACTGGATAGAAGAACCATAATCGTGGTGTGTGTGTGTGTGTCGTGTGTGTGTGTGTGTGTGTGTGTGTGTGTGTGTGTGTGTGTGTGTGTGTGTGTGTGTGTGTGTGTGTGTGTGTGTGAGTGTGTGTGTGTGTGTGAGTGTGAGTAAGTGCGTGTATGTATAGGCCTACGCCGGAATGTTGTGTGTGTGTGTGTTGTGTGTGTGTGTGTGTGTGTGTGTGTGTGTGTGTGTGTGTGTGTGTGGTTGTGTAGTGTGTGTGTGTGTGTGTGACTCGTGAGTGTGTGTGTGTGTGTGTGTGTGTGTGTGTGTGTGTGTGTGTGTGTGTGTGTGTGTGTGTGTGTCTCTGTTGCTGTCTCTGTGGTGATGTGTGTGTGTGTGTGTGTGTGTGTGTGTGTGTGTAGTGTGTTGTGTGTGTGTGTGGTGAGTGTGTGTGTGTGTGTGGGTGGGTGTGTGTGACTGTGTGTGTGTGTGGGTGGGTGTGTGTGACTGTGTGTGTCTGTGTCTGTGTACTGTCATGTCCATGGTGTCACACAGTCTTGTACCTTAACTGTGCTCGGCTGCCACAGCCGAAAAGGATGACTGCGGCCACTGACAACCCGCGGATAGAGTGACAAAGCTGTGGGCCTGTCGATGGCTAATTAATGACAGCAGCAGCAGCAGCAGCAGCAGCAGCAGCCACTGACTCTGTACTGACGCCCCACGGAATCAATAACGATGTCAGTTGTAATTGGCCTGTCGTTCTGCAGCATAAACTAATAGCCTGTCATTTCATAGCATAAACTAATAGCCTGTCATTTCATAGCATAAACTAGTAGCCTGTCATTTCATAGCATAAACTATGGTATAAAGTCGTCGCGGCGACGACGACGAGTTTGTTTTACCCGTCCCCAATAAGCCTTATGGTTTCCGTGGACGTGGAAGCAACATTGAATCAATCAGCGAGTTTGTTTTGGCTATGTTTTGGTTCTTTGCGGTTTTCAAGTCAAGTCAAAAAAATGTAATCATCCCTCACACACTCACAGGGCAATTTAACTTAACTCAAAATAAGGCTCATTAATTTAAAAAAACAGCAACCAAACATGTAAAAGGACTGCCAAAACATTTACGTGTAAGAAAATAATAAACAAGTTATACTGGACTAAAATCCAAAATCCAAATTATACAAAATATCACATAAAACGCGTCTGTGTTTGCAGTGGGGCTTTGTGCTCCAACTTGGAGAACTATCCCTTGTATTAACCCTTTCACTGCCACGCATCCCACACCGTCATCGGAAAACGACCAGTAAAAGTGCCAAACTTGAAATCGCAAATGCCTTTTGTCCTCTTTGCATGAGCACGTGAAAGGACCTCTATCAAGTAAGTATAAGTAAGTTGGTGTTTTACGCGCCCAGTCAACCGGTGCGGTTATATCGGGGCGAAACTTCTATCAAAATGCACAGTATTGAAAGTGGAATTGTTACAGGACCATCAGATGTACTGTTTGCAGGCGTGTGGGTGTGCAACTTTTCAGCCCGGAAATTTTACAGGCTGGGGCAGTGAAGGGGTTAACGAGTAATTATGATAATGATTATTTTGACGGTGTCAAGTTACACTCTGTGTGTGGGTGACTGCCGCAGCAACACTGTTCAGCGCCGGGAAGGTTGCTTTCGTTGGTGCTTTCAGTGGTGCTGGCAAAACTGAGCGAGGGTAGAGGTTATAGCAAAACTATAACAAAATGAAACAAAAATGAAATTATTAGCCTCCGTATGCTGACCATAGCTGCATGACCATGACTGTGTCCCTGGTCCGCAGCTAACAACAGCTTATGAGACGGACGACCATAGCTATGCAGGTCACGTCACGTCACCGAATTAGCGATGGAGACCAGCGACACTGACTGATTGCGGAGACGACACTCTGCTCCTCGTCTCCTTGCCCCCCCCCCCCCCCCCCCCTCCCCCCCCCCCCCACCCACCCACCCACTGACTCCTCCATCGTCCCACAATCATCAGAGTCGCAGCCGGTCCAACTCGGGGATGATCCGGTGAGTCATCAGCGCATGGCGGCGTCAGTAGAGTGCCTCTGTGTTTAATTACGAGTCGGTTCAGGGGTGAGGGGTCAGTTCGGTGTTAGTAGCACCATCTCTTTGGCGTAGCGGCACCATCAGTGGAGTTTCCAGACAGGCGACAGCGTCACGGGCTAGAGAGAGGGGGATGGGGGGGGGGGGGGAAGAGAGACAGACAGAGAGACACAAAGAGAGATCACTGAGAATTCAGAACTTTTATTATTCAAGGATTGAGATTTTAGGCAATAGCCTATTCGCTGAATCTGTTCTTGCTAAACTTCATAGACACTGAACAGACGTAAATATCATTTTATTAATGGCACGAGAGAGAGAGAGAGAGAGAGAGAGAGAGAGAGAGAGAGAGAGAGAGAGAGAGAGAGAGAGAGAGAGAGAGAGAAAATTGAGAACGTTTTAGGCAATAGCCTCTCTTACAATCTGTCCGCTTGCCAAGCTACATAGACCACACACATAAAGATTATTAATGACACGACTGAGAGAGAGAGGGGGGAGGGGCGAGAAGGAGAGGCGTGGGGGAGAGAGGGGAAAGAGAGAGGGATGGGGGCGAGGGGGGTGGGGGGGTGGGAGGAGGCGGTAGGAGAGAGGGGAAGGAGGGGGCTTTTTGCTGGCAGTTCTTTGTTCTAGTCGGAAGTGCATGGCCGGCACGCGCTGGAATTCACTGTAGGTTATAGCCCGTGGAAGCCACTACCATCTGTCGAGGGCGGACCAGTCGGGACCGGGGCGGGTACTGTAACTGCGCGGAGTGAGCAGTGAGCACTAGTAGCTGCCATTCCTTTGAGCCGCGTGGATCGAGGCTGATTCACTAGCAGTGCCGGCACGGCGACGGACTTCTCAGGATATGACTTTCTTTGCGGCACGCTGATCTGATCCGCGAGGCTAACTGACAAGGTTTCGACATCACCAAGTAAGCGATGCTTTGCAGTGAAGATGGTTGCCGCGGTTGTGCGGTGTGGCCTATTGAATTTGTCACTAGTGTAGGGAATTCAATACATGTATCTCTCTGTCGGTGTCTCTCCGGCTAAGTGTCTCTGTCTCTGCCTGTGTGTGTGTGTGTGTGTGTGTGTGTGTGTGTGTGTGTGTGTGTGTGTGTCTCTCTCTCTCTCTCTCTCTCTCTCTCTCTCTCTCTCTCTCTCTCTCTCTCTCTCTCTCTCTCTCGTGCTTACTTTGTGGAGTCTGTGGAATAGCAAAGACTGGCTGTTAGATAGGTCCAAATGGACCTAGAGTTCTCTCTCTCTCTCTCTCTCTCTCTCTCTCTCTCTCTCTCTCTCTCTCTCTCTCTCTCTCATCTCCCTCTCTCCTCATATATATATATATATATATATATATATCCGTCTGATATATATATATATATAAACTTGAAACGGCTACTCACCGGCTATTGGGTGAGTGTTTTCACCGACTTCGAGGGTCACGTTTAAGGCCGCCGTACAACGGCTGTGTAGTTGTGTCCGTTACATCTCGATTTGCAGCGTCAGTTTCTGCTCTGGGTCGTCACTTGCTCATAAATGACTGACTTCATCGCTAACATGATTAACTGTTAGTGTTCAGTTTTCCCCCCGTCAGATACTCTCAGTGGTATTGAGAGTGAGACTAAGTGAGTATGCCTCTGACACAGAATCAGCGTTGATAAGAGGCTAGCTATACTGACTGACTGCGTGGATACCAGCGATCCGTCGTCAGTCTAGGCATCTCTTGAAAGCATCACTGACTCCATACAAGCTTCGCCGGCACGCCGTACCGTACGTGAGCCGGTTTGGCCTAGCGGTAAGGCGTTGGGCTGGTAAGCTGAGAGGACCTCGGTTCGATTCCGCGGCTTCGGCTTTCCTCTCTTTTCTCTTCAAAGAGAAGTTTTCCCAGTTTGCACAGTCACCGAGTTGTCAGCGGTTCAGTTATGCCGGACACTGTCTTTGTTGTGACTCTGCACCCCACAGTTACTGAAACGATGATCATTATGGCTGTCACCGCTGCCAGCCAGGCTCAAGCCAAGATGCCGTTGTAGTGGTGACAGTGCAGCCGTTGTAGTGGTGACAGTGCAGCCGTTGTAGTGGTGACAGTGCAGCCGTTGTAGTGGTGACAGTGCAGCGTCAGGTCTAGTTTCCCGCTCAGTCCCCCACCTCCTGGGATCTCGGTCTTCTTCTTCTACTTCTTCTTCTTCTTCCATAAGGCGGCCAACATCATTTTGTTGATGGTTCTCTCGCTACTGACTGAGGAGGTTGCGGAGATCTGGGTCAGTCATTGTTGTGGTACTTAGTGAGCTGCGTAGGCAAAGGAATGGGGGTGGGAGGTGGTGGGGGTGGGGGAGGGGGCGGGTAGGGGGGGGAGGGGGGGCGGATAGGACACTGAGGAGTCAGTACCTCTCCTGAGCCCGCCCGACTGTCAACTCGGCGTTAAAGACTGAAATCGAACGGCGGACATGAACGGGCGGGCAAGCCGTTTCAGTTGCATACATGTGATTGTTGCCTCTCTCTATTAAATGAATAGTGTTTTTTGTGTTTTTTCTCTCACTGTGTTTTGATGTTGTTTCCGAAGCACCGCTAGCAATCAGTTTTGTTTCAACGGATTTTGTTTTCCGCTATTGCAGCTATTGTATAAAATCTGTCACTGAGTGACTGAGACAGGTCTGAATGAACCGGCTGACTACAGTCCTTGTAAACATGTAACAAAGTTTCCACTCTCTCTCTCTCTCTCTCTCTCTCTCTCTCTCTCTCTCTCTCTCTCCCCCTCTCTCTCCCCCCCCTCTCTCTCTCTCTCTCTCTCTCTCTCTCCCTCTCTCTCTCCCTCTCTCTCTCTCTCACAACATCACTGAGCCTGCACAGCGACACACAAAGAAAGTCTTTGCTTTCCAAGACCCAGGAAGTGCTCTGGCACGTGCAAACTGTTTGGCATCATTACGACATCCAGTTTTCATCCACTCGGCTAAGGGCCCAGCCCGAATTAGCAGCTGTATCTATGTGGCGTACACTCCCAAGGCTGATAGCAGCCCACTGCAGCGACTAGAGGACAGAAGAGACATTTGTGGCAAAAGCATAGATCTTATTTAGGTTAAGACAGTTATGGGAGGAAGTGTGGGGCGAGGGTGCGGGATGTAAGTGGGGAGGGGGGGGGGGGGGGGGGGGGGGGGTTAGGAGGAAGAAGCCGTCGACTCCTAAAGTCTACACCTGCACTGGATTTTTCAGCAAAGCCTGCATGTGCACAAGAAGTCCGTTGTGTGCCACGGCCTACGCCGCCACAGTTCTGCTTCCGATTGTAACGGTGTGTAGTCGTTATCTGTTTGGTTTATCTCTCCATGCTGGGGCCCTGCTCTTGGCTACCGTGGACGCAGAAGTGGAGGCGGCTTCTTCTGCTGAAATCTCCGCCCGAGGGGTTAATGGCAGACGACTTCATTTACTCCAGCCCTCCTGTAACAAAAAATTGACTAGTGACTGGCATTGAGAACACTGAATCAGATTTGTGTAGCTATAGTGATCCGATGAAGCGCGTTTCACCCTGAGATATACTCGCCTTTTCGTGTGACTGGCTGAATGGTTCATACTTGATTAGCCTGTATCAGTCAAGTCTCTGTCCCTGTCTCACTAGTGTCTGTCTGTCTGAGCTCTCAGTCTCTCTCTCTCTCTCTCTCTCTCTCTCTCTCTCTCTCTCTCTCTCTCTCTCTCTCTCTCTCTCTCTCTCTTTCTCTCTCTCTCTCTCTCCCTCCCTCCCTCCCTCCCTCCCTCGGTCACTGGCTGACTCTTCAGTCTTTGTTTACCAGCTTGAGGTCAGTGACGTGTGTCGTAGACGGTGAATCACACTTTTACTTTTGTGATTTGATACCGACGTTGTCGCGGCTGACTGGTCGTTAGTCATCGAGAGAGAATGAATCAGTCTTCTTTTGTCTTCTTCCTCCTCTCTTTCTCTTTCTGTTTCTCCCACAGAGTAGTGGCTGCGGACGCTGAAATGAAGCTCACCCCACTGCCGCTGGGATTAGAACCCAGAGGTGCCAAAGGCTCTCTCATTAAAGCCTGGAGTAGGTCAGAGGTGCCAAAGGCTCTCTCATTAAAGCCTGGAGTGGGTCAGAGTGTCAGAGGCTCTCTCATTAAAGCACGGAGTGGGTCAGAGTGTCAGAGGCTCTCTCATTAAAGCACGGAGTGGAACAGAGTGTCAAAGGCTCTCTCATTAAAGCCTGGAGTGGGTCAGAGTGTCAGAGGCTCTCTCATTGAAGCCTGGAGTGGGTCAGAGTGTCAGAGGCTCTCTCATTAAAGCATGGAATGGGTCAGAGTGTCAGAGGCTCTCTCATTAAAGCCTGGAATGGGTCAGAGTGTCAGAGGCTCTCTCACTAAAGCGTGGAGTGGGTCAGAATACGGCCTTGCCTGCTTCACCACTGAAAAAACACACACACAAAACTCTTCCTTAATGATTTCGGCCTTCCGGGTCTGTTCAACTTCATTTGCTCCAAATCCTCGCCACATTTTCCTTGCGCGTCCTGCGTGACTGGGCGCCAGACAAGAACAACAACAACAACAAACAAGTTACTTTTCTTTGCGTGCGCGTATGAAGACCGCAGAGGCTGGCTAACCGAAGCCTGAACAGTAGAACTCGAAAAAAATTGTTTTGCAAGGAAGGTAGTTTCATTCCGGCAAAACCTGTCTAACAACTACACTTTGCTAAGCTAACGATGAGTAAAGGAGAGGACTGGGTAGGATAGGGAGTGGGGTGAGGGGGGGGGGGGGGGGGGGACGCTGAAAAGCGCATTTTTTCTTCTTCTTCTTCTTCAGTTTTTGCTCATAAATTATGTGCCGTGGTCATAAGCGTTTGTCGTTGTTGCTGTTGTTTTGTTCTTGTTTGTTTGTCTTTTGTTTGTTTGTTTTGCTTTTCGTTTGCGCGTCTCAGTTTTGAAGTGTTCATTCAATTTTGTGCGCCAGAGTGCCCCCCTCCCCCCGCCCCAGACAGACAGCACACACGACACACACACACACACACACACACACACACCACACACACACACGAAAAACTTTAACAAAAAACCGGAACACGTACATTGTGCCTACGCCGAAATACACTCAGCAAAACGGGTCAGCAAGTAAACGAATAATTCTATCTACACCTCTCTGACTCTCTCCCTTAAAACGCCGGGTGCCCTATGGGAATTCTTCTGCGGGTTCAAATTCCGGGTCCATGCCATTCGCAAAGTTCGAAAAGTGCGCTTATAATAACTGAGCCGTCCAAACATTTGTTGGTTGGGTGTCGCAAGGGAAACGCTCCCCTGGGCAGCAATTAAGACCTCAGACCCTTTCTTTGTGTCGTAGACTGGTGACTGAAGCAAATGTATTGTAGACTGGTAAAGCAACTTGGCCGACGAGCAGAGCTCTCTCTGCCAGTACTGTGTGAGGTGGACGCCCGGCTTTGCTCCCCGTCCCAACTTGGCCGACAGTCCGTACGGTCACGTCTCGGTGGACGTAAAGCAACACTGAACGAATGACCCACGGATGAAATGCCGCTTTGCGGTGTACTTGGCCATAACTTCATTCTTATCATCAGATCAGTTCATGGACCTATGTATAGATCCGTGATCAGCTCCTGTAAACTGAACAGGCAAGTTCGGCGGCTCGACTGAACACGGCCCGGGTTTTTGCACAAGCACGTACTTCCCGGCAGCGGTGTTGCAGACAAAGCATGGTCTGCTGCTTCAGTGGGTCCGAGCTAATGCTCGGGCCACGCCGGCAGGACTGTGGCAGGGTTGAATTTGCTCAGCGTGCGGCCACGGCCGTTGTTCTACACCCTGTAAAGCTTGACTCGTACGTACGGCCATAGCCTAAGCTTCGCCGTCGTTGACCGTATACCCTGCCGTTTTCAGGACCACGTCCAAGCAGAATCAACACGACACAGCTGTGTGTTTTTTGTCCTCCTCGTCGCGCTGAAACAACTTTTTGCAAGTGCTTACTGTAGTTTGGACTAGGGGGCCTGAAATTAATTCACACGCGTTCAGCGCTACCGCGTCCGCTCCGCGCTCCGCTGACAAAGGCGGCAGGTTTCGCTGGGATTCGAAACATGCAGTCTCTTGGAGTCACCGGTATTCCTCCGGTTTGGACTTCCTCCCGCCTTGCGGACCGAGACCTGTCAGCTATTATCTCGGCTTGTTTTGCACCTGGAGCAGATCAAAGCTACGTCGCCAGCCCGCTGCAGGAAATTTCGCTGTGCAAATTGAAGATTGTGCCTTAAATTCAGCCAACACATTTGAAGCTCGTGTTTTCGCTGACCCGGCCTCAACTTCATCGTCACCATGTCCATGACCGCCAGTCAGTCACCACAGTGATAGCTGGCCGGTGTGTCATGAACAGTAAGACGAAGAGTCAGTAAGGTTTGAGTAAGTCTGCGTTACCGCCATGGTGTGACTGGCTTTGGCGGTTGACTGGGTCTCAGTGGAATGTGGAATATGTGTCGGTGTCAGTAGTGTGTGTTGATTTCTTTCTGTTTTCCGCTCATTGATTGACTTTCCTGCTTCCCGGCGCAGTGGGGGTACTGCGGACGCAGAAGTTAAGGTCCTCTCTCTGTTGAGAACCGGGCAGAGGTGAGAAATGGTCTCCCTTTTAAGTCTTCAGTAGGTCAGAATATAGCCACGCATGCTTTGCCCACTGCCAGGGATTTCTTCCTTGTCCTGATTTCGACTTTACCGGTGTTCGTCTTCATTTCTTTCCCCAAGACTGACTGACTGTTGGGGCTTAACGTTTACAGAAACCACCTACGGTTTATTAGGGACGGTGGAGGGGTGTGGGGGGATCGGGTAGTTATGAATCGCTCGGCCCAAGCGCTGCGACCCGCAGAAACCGGAAAGACCGCCGTAAGCAGAACAATAGATATTAAGGTGGCGAGGACCCCGCCAGCGCAAAGCGGCGGATTGTGTACTTCGCAGCTTGCTCTTTCGACAGTTGTGGGGAACAAATCACAACGAGCTTAAGACTCTGACTATAATAAGACAGTGTCCATGCAGAGAACCAACTGTTGAGAACAACTGAAGCAAGAAGACTGTCCAGTTCGCTACGTAGGTGCTCGACCCCACCCCCACCCCCCTCCCCCCGCCCCCGCCCCCGACCCCCACCCCATCCACCCTCACGTTCACACAGCTCTTGGGCTCCAACTGACCTAACAAATCAAAACCAAAATCCTTGCTCGAATTCTGACTGTGATGCATGCTCGGGAGGAGAGAAGAACAAGTTGTAGAACTGAACGTCTATGGTTGCCTTTACCTGTCCGCGAAATTCCTTTTTGGAAGGAAGTTTGGAACTGCGTCAACAACACAAATTCTTTGGCAGGGTTTACCACCGCCCTTCTCACCGTGGTTGTTGTAAACCGCATAAAGCAGCGTAGTGCTATATAGTCACTGCAAGTGCGCTGTACAAAAGCTGTTGATTTCGTTATTACTTCATTACTTCATTGCCCCACCACTAACGTCGCCCAGTGTGTTTGTCGTACTATGGCCACCTTAAGTGCGCTCTACAAAAGCTGATTTCGTTAATACTTCGTTATACCCCTACTATCTCTAATGCTGCCCTGTGTGTGGCTGTCTGTGGTAGCCGCTGCAAGTGCGTTCTACAACAACAACAACAACAACAACAACAACAACAAAAACACTGTTGATTTCCTTATTACCTAACCACTAACGTTGTCCTGCGTGTCTGTGTGACTGTGCAGGTATAACGGCTGCAGCTCAACGGTGTGTGCGTGTATGTGTGTGTGTGTGAGTGTGTGTGTGTGTGTGTGTGTGTGCTGTGTGCGCGTGCGCGCGCGTGCGTTTGTGTGTGTGTGTGTGTGTGCGCGTGTGCGTGTGTGTATTGCTTTGGTTATTACTTCACTAACCCCCAGACCCTACCACCCCTGACGTCGCCCCGTGTGTCTGTGTCCGTGCAGGTCAAACGGCTGCTGCCCGACGGAGCGTGCGCCCAGACCCACAGCCTGCACGTCGGGGACCGGCTGCTGGAGTGTAACGGCCAGAGTCTGCAGGGACTGACGCAGGCCCTTTGCCTGGACGTCCTCAAGGCCGCTGGACCCCGCGTCACCCTCACGCTGCTCCACCCGCTCAAACAAGGAGAAGACGCCGCCGGAGGGGACTCTGCCCGCGTAGAGCATGGCGCCGAAAGGAGCCCAGGCGAAGAGCGGTTGGGAGTAAAGAAGACAAAGACTGGTGGGGTTGGGGTTGGGGTTGGTGGTGGTGAGGTCAACGGAGACGACGGAGGCAGAGACCCCACCGTCCCGGGTCTGACGCGAGCGGGCGTTATTTCCAGCGCAGACCGCCATCGAGGTTCGGAAGGCGGCGAGCACCACAGTACTAGTACTGCCGCGGCTGGCACCAGAACCAGGACCGTCCAGCCCCACCGCGGGCCCTCGTCGTCGTCGTCGTCGTCGTCGTCGAAGGAAGATGGGGCAGTGAGGAGACAGCCGACACCCGAGAAGCAGCCCGCTAAGGAAGAGGAAGAGGACGTCCCCCCCGACGCCATGTCTTCCAACCCCTTCCTCGACCCTCCCCCTCCCTCCGCCGAAGAAGAGGAGGAGGAGGAGGAGGGTGGGGGCGGCGCACCCTGCGAACCCCCCCAGCCCTCGGCCCTGAGCAAAACCAACCCTTTTTACCAGGACCTGTTGGCCGAGCCCCACGGTCAGTCAGGCGTGCAGCAGCTCTCTCGCCCCGATTCCGACACGCTCATTGACTTCGCGTCAGGGCTGGACGACCACGCTCACGGTGACGGATCGCCGGGCGTTTTGCTGGATGTGAGTGATGGCGGCGTGGCGGGGCCGCATTCCTGCTCCTCCTCCTCTGCCCCCTCCTCCTCCTCCTCAACCGCGGCCGCTGCGGCACAGAGCAACGGGGAAGTGGATTTGCTGGGGAGCAGCTTCACGCAGTTCGGAGAGTCCGACGTCAACATCCCGCCTCCGATGGAGTTTTCCGATTTCGGGAACCACCACCACCACCACCACCACCACCACCAGCACCACGCCCTGCTCGAGCCGTCCGGCGACGGCCCAGCACCAGCGACGAGCCCCGTGACCAACATCGACGACCTCCTCGGCGTGGATTTCTCGGCAAACGGCGGCTTACCGCCACCGCCGCAAGCGCCACCACCACAAGCAGCAGCAACGACGACGAGGAACGGAGCGACCGACGACGGTGCCGAGAACGGGTTCGACTTTCTCTTGGACGCCGAGGAGGCTAGAGAGCAGCCTCCCGCTGCCTCGCTGGCGGACATTACCGAAGAAGAATCCCCCAGGCTTCCGTCGGGACCTCCTCCTCCGGTTCCCGCTGCTGAACCCCCACCTTCACCTGCCGCCCCGGTCCCCGCAGGGGAATTCCTCGGTGACGGGACAGACCCTTCTGAGGCCTCCGCCACGACGTCCGTCTTCTTGCCGTCAGAAAACCCCATGGACAATATCACGATGATCTCTGTGTGTCCGGAGAGGTCGGCAGCTGCAGGAAACCTCGGCGGCGGCAGCAGCAGCAAGAACAACAATAATAATAATAATAATAACACCGTACACATTACGGATATCACGGTCACCTCCCCGACCCCCAAAGTGTCGGCGGTGAACGTGACGAGACCCAAGCCCGCCCCGCGCGGCCGCGACGGCGGCAAGGACAGCAAGACGTCAGCGGGGACGGCGGTGGTGACGGTGGGCCACCCGACCACCCCCAACGTCACGCAGATCCGCTTCGACACCAGCACCAGCGAGACCTTCATCAGGTCCACCCTCCCGCCCAACGCCTTCGTGCCCACCTCCGTCGGCATCACCAAAGCGATCAAAAAACCCAACTCGCCGAGGAGAAGTCAAGCAGTAGCTGGAGAGAAGGAAGAGGATGAGGAGGAGCCGATCACTCCTATGATGGTCCACCGCGATCACCGAGGCAACAAGCTGGCGGCGCCGTCCCCGCCGGAGTCGCTGGGCAGGCAGACCAACGGGCCGCGGGAGGTGGACGGGGAAGCCAAGCGCGACCTGCACGACATCCTGGCGCAGATGACGAAGAGCACGCGCGGGTTGCCGCTGGCGCGGAACGGGGCCGCAGCGGCCGCTGGGGACGAGGAGCCCGTCGTGGCGGAAGACGAGATCGTCCCCGTGCAGCTGAGCCGCAAGGAGGCCGAGACGGCGCAGGCCGTGCTGTCCAAGTGGCTGTCCGAGGAGCCCAAGGCCTCCTTCCCTTCCTCCTCTGTCAACAAAGCCGCCTCGCCGGCAAAGAGATCCGGCTTCCAGAAGGCCGTCGGCACGCTCATCGACGTGC
>JABMCL010002989.1:362500-375000 GCA_018857735.1 Alviniconcha marisindica | reverse complement strand
AAAACAAATTTTGGGGGGGAATTATTTAAAGACAAACACACAAAACACAATAAACCCCTTTATTTTTTTCCCCTTTGTTTTGAAAATGAGTTTTTCAATTTAGAGAAAAAAAGCACATGAAAGAAACAATAAAGGCGAAAAGGGCTTGTGTGACTGTAACAAAGGGGGGGGGGGCCTTACAGCTCAGCGTCTTAGATATTCATGGTGCCTGGACAGGGTGGGGATGAATAAGAACCTAAGGCTAAGATTGAATTAATCACCAGACAGAGACTCTGTGTGTGTGTGTGTGTGTGTGTGTGTGTGTGTGTGTGTGTGTGTGTGTGTGTGTGTGAGAGAAAACAGAGACAGACAGACAGACGCGGCGGCGGGCCAAGTCGAAAACTTTATTTTCCAAGGATTGTAGTTTAGGTTCAATCAGAAACTTGTCTAAAAACCCAGTCCCCCAAGCTGAGAGAGAGAGAGAGAGAGAGAGAGAGAGAGAGAGAGAGAGAGAGAGACAAACAGACAGACAGACAGACAGACACTAGACAGACAGACAGACAGAGAGAGACACACAGAGAGAGAAGGTGTGTGTGTGGGGGGGGAAAAAAAGAAGAAAAAACAAACTACGGCCAAGACAATAACATAATCATAAAAAAATATTTAATAAAATAATAACTGCCGCGAGTGCCTGTGGTGAAAAGTGCGAAGATTGGTGCGTAAGATCCGTTTCGGAGGTGTGTAAAAGAAGTAATGCACTGACCGGCAACGTACTGCGGGAGATCTGCCGCGTACCGTACGCAGGAACTCGGAAAGAAGGTCCGGTCGTTTGTAGGAGGCGTCAGTTGAATTAACAACAGCACACTGCAGGACCATTTCATTGTCGGTCTCTTCGGCACCTCTGGGATTGTGTTAGCTTCTAGTTCGGTGTCAGGGTCAGTGATTGACCCGTAACCTGTGTGACGGAATGTGAGAACTTGCCGGTGAGGTGTCCGGCTGTGAACAAGAGGAAGCCACGGCCGCGCTGCCGGCAGTGTTTCGGGAATCATTACAGTTAGTCCAGAACCCCGTGTCAGTGTGACCTGGACGTATGTAATTCTCGCTCGGCTCGTCGGTGTTCAGTGCTGCCTGGCATGACTCGACGTGACCGTTGAAAAATCAGTCAGCCGGCACTTTGGTTTCGTGGTCAGTGTTTTGTTGTTGTTTTTTCAGGTGATCTCTGTTCGTACTGATTAGCGGAATAGCCTGCTTTACACTGAAATCTTCGTATCGCCACATTGAATTTCTTTCTTTCTTTCTTTCTTTCTTTCTTTCTTTCTTTCTTCTTCTTCTTCTTCTTCTTCTTCTTCTTCTTCTTCTTCTTCTTCTTCGCAAACTGAAAAGTCTAATGTCGCACTGGAATTTGATTTGGCCACAATGAAAGGTGGTTTATGCCACACACACGCATTGAAATATGTATCCCCTACCCTATATCGTCGTGACAGCTCAGGAACTGTGTTAAAGTCGAGGTGGCCGTCCTGGGCTCCCCGTCCCTAATAAACCTCATACGGTTTCTGTGGACATAAAGCAGCATTGAATCAATCGGTGTGACATGACCGGTCAGTGAAAAGTCAGTCAGCCGGCATCACGTTATTGCTTCGTGGTCAGTGTGTTTGGTGTATTCCGCATTATTTTCTGGTAGTCTCTGCTGATTAGCCTGCTTTAGACTCAAGTGAAGTCTTGGTATTGACATACTGAACTGTTGTTTTGCAGCACTCTGAAATTTTGTATTGTCGCACCGAAATTTGGTTTTCCGCATTGAATTTTGTTTTTTGCCAGCCCACCACTGAAATGTTGTTGTCACATATTTGATTTTTGCCCCGCACTGAAATGATGTTGTTGTCGCGTTGAAATTTGGTTTTTGCCGCCACACAGTGACATTTTGTATTGTCGTACGGAAATTTGGTTTTGCCGCAGTGAAATTTGGTTTTTGCCCCCACACTGAAATTTGGTTGTCGCGTTGAAATCTTGGTTTTTGCCATTCACTGAAATTTAATATTGGCACTGAAGTTTGGTTTTGCCACGTTGACACTTTACAGGCCCATCAGTTGTGAGTGAAATAATCGTGAGTTGAAAGATTCCGATTGCCACGTGTTACTGTCTCAACGAAAGAGAAGTATTATAATTATATGCCGTATAGTGAATTCGTACATTATGACTGTAGAAGCCCAAAACAAAATTAAAACACAGACACGTTTGAGAGTTGTTCGTATGATAGGTGAATATATTAATCATACGAAGACAAAAATGACCGAATATAAAAATAAAAATAAATTAAGGGGGGGGGGGGGGAGGAATTTTTTGTCAGTTATTGTTGTTGTTATAAAATAAGCTTAGTTACTGTTTCGGTGTCAGACCTCACCCGAGACGGAAGAGCATAGTGTAACTGCAAGACAGGCAATTATTCCCACAGTTTCAGTTTTGATGACTTTCACTGCTTCTCTGGATGGATATAATTTACATCATGGCTCGACGTCTCGCTGTCGGAATTTTAAAACTTTTTTTTTTTTTCGGAGGGGAGGAGGGGGAGCAAGAAGGGTGTGTTTGTGTGTGTGTGTGTGGGGGGGGGTGGGGGTAATTCTAGTCCCATTGGGTTGACTGAGAGCTGTTCCCTGCATACTGGTCTGTGCTCCATTGCCGCCGTGTTGTCATGTGGTTTGCACGTGTTTATATTTGCACGTGTTTATATACAGAAGACCCCGGCTGCGTGTCTCGTTCGTCAAGAATGTTTGACTCTCTCTCTCTCTCTCTCTCTCCTCCTCTCCTCTCTCTCTCTCTAACTCAGTCACTGCTCATAAAGAGTCATACGCTTGTAGGATTACATAGCATGTGGTATAGGTTCGCATGTACATAGCATACGCTGTAGATTTACATAGCGGCATACGCTGTGCGGCGAGTTACATAGCACACGCTTCAGTGTAGGCTGACATAGCATACACTGTAGGCTCATTTAGCACACGCTATATAGGCTTACCGGCATAGCTCACACAGCATACACTGTAGGCTCATTTAGCACACGCTATATAGGCTTACCGGCATAGCTCACACAGCATACGCTGTAGGATCACATAGAATACGCTGTAGCCGGGTTTACATAACGCTGTAGGTTTGCAGAGATGACTACACGGCCTAATGTCCTCAGCTAAGGGGCTGAAATGTTAGGGACAAAAACTTACAGAAGGGCACACGCTGTAGGCTCACACAGCATATGCTGTAGGCTTACATATAGCATACGCCTGTAGGCTTACATACACAATAGGCTTACATAGCTGGCATACGCTATACGCGTGCATGTATGCCGTGGCTACGGCGATTTTTGATGTGATTTTTCGATGGTGGTGGTTCTTTTGTTTGGCCTTCGTCAGTAGAACTTTAGGACCGTCAGCAAACTCCCGTGCTGATTGAGGTGGCCACGGTTTTCGCCTGAGTCTCTGGCCGTGAACTCGCCCTGATATAACCGTGCTGGGCGTAAAACACCAAGTTACTTTGACCAAATCAGGCGGCTTTCAGCCGCATTGTACAGACCTGTGGCTTCATGTCGAACACGTCCTGCTCAGTCCATCCATCCACTGAGTGACTTCAACCAGCAGGTCCAGGTCAGCCCCGCAACGCTCACAGTGCCGCTGGGGCATTTTCTGTGTCAACACTCTCAGCGTACATATATATATATATAATATATATATACAAGCTTTGGCGGATTAGCCTTGTCTCATTGTGTCGCCTCAGCCTCGGGGGGTCGTGGTGTATGATTCACTGACGCCTCCCCCTCCCCCCCCCCCCCCCCCCCCCCCCCACACACACACACCCCGCCGTCTTTGCCTGACAAACGTCGCCGGCACGCACACGCCGACCCATCCGGTGTACATACTGTTTGCCACGCCGTATTATCGCCTCGCATGCGGTGCGGGATATATCACCTTCGTCCTTTTATTGCCGGCTCGGTTTCTAATACTCTGTCGGCCGTTTTGAGTCTCGTCAGTGAAGAAGAATATCGTAGCTCCCACATGACAATAACTGTCGACGCATGGTTGAGTTTCAGGCTCTCTCTCTCTCTCTCTCTCTCTCTCTCTCTCTCTCTCTCTCTCTCTCTCTCTCCTCTCTCTCTCTCTCTCTCCCTCTCCCCTTCTTCTTCTTCTTCTTTTATTTTGCCCACTGTCCCTTGTAACGCCTTGATTTAGTGTCGGACAGCGGCCCCCGAGATGCGCAGATAGCTAGATCGGTTGGTCGGTGGAGAAGGGGTGGTGCCTTTCGAGCGCTTTGCGGCTCAGGGGAGGAAATTAACTGGCCCCGGGGTCGATTTACCTCCCTTTGTATTGGTTGAAAGCGCAGAGCATGTGGTTTTGGATGTGTCGGCGGGAACGATGTTGGGCAGTCGTCGTGTGTGGGGTTTTGCACCGACGCCGCTGGCTGGTTAGAACCAGGTCGGTCTCTCAGTCGGTCTCAGCGGTTTGGGACCAGCTTCGGCCGTTTTCCGTTGCCGTGGAACAATGGATGCTCAGTTTGTGATTTAAACAACGTCGTTCCGGCGGCTTTCGAGACTATTGAAACACTTCTCAGTCAGTGATGTCGGTAGGACTAGGACTGACTAGGAGTGACTGAACGCTGGGGTATGTTGACGTCTTTCTCTCTTGTCACGTCTCTACAGTCTCAGCGGGTCTGTCTGTCCCTGTCACTGTCAGTCTATGCCTCTGTCAATCTCCGTCTCATCTGTCAGTCTCTCCAGTCATTCCCTCTCTGTCTCTATCTGTGCCTCGTGTCGATCTGTGCCATCTCTCTCTCTCTCTCTCTCTCTCTCTCTCTCTCTCTCTCTCTCTCTCTCTCTCTCTCTCTCTCTCTCTCTCTCTCTCTCTCTCTCTTAGACAGGTCTAAATGAACCTAAACTACAATCCTTGGAAAATAAAGTGTTCGAGTTCGAGTTCGAGTTCTCTCGCTCTCTCAAAGTATTTTCACTGATTTTGCTGTTCCTGTATGTTATATTTTATTTGTTTGTATATTCGGTTTATCATGTTTAAATATTAATCGAGTTTGTAAAGTTTTGTTGTTGTTTGTTTTGTTTTTTGTTTTCATATAATTGTTTCTCCTTGTTTTACTTATTCAGTAGTTTAGCAAGGACTAGTTGTTAGACAGGTCTAAATGAACCTAAACTACAATCCTTGGAAATTAAAGTTTTCGAGTTCTCTCTCTCTCTCTCTCTCTCTCTCTCTCTCTCTCTCTCTCTCTCTCTCTCTCTCTCTCTCTCTCTCTCTCTCTCTCGCTCTGTACTGAAAATTTCAGTTTAGCATTTGTGTTACTTTGCTTTATGATTGTTCTGTTCTGAAGTTGTATGTTGTGAAGTTTTAGACGGCAGTTTTTTAGTTGTTTTTTTTAAGTTGTATTTCATTTTTCCATAATTATTTGTATACTTGTTTGATGTATTGAGCGACGTTGTTGTCACTGATATGTTTATCACGAGGGACACTGAGATTTGTTAAAAAAAAAAAAAAAAATGAAAAAACAAACAAGCCGATTTGTGCTTAAATCTTTATCCTTGTGTAATAAAGCATTATTTTATCTCGGTCATTATTTCTCTCCTTATTATTTTTATCTTACCTTTCTCCCATCTGTCTTTCTCTCTCTCTCTCTCTCTCTCCTGACGGCGACACTGCTCCGCACTGCCGAGTAGCGTCTCTTCCCCGTCGAAGTCACAGGAGGGCGCAGATGTCTGCGCGGAGTAAATACTGAGAGATGTTGCTCACGTAGCCATGATATTTATATATATATTTATATATATATTTATATATATATATATATGTATATATACATTTCAGTCATATCCACACCCCGCCCACACCACACCCCCCAGCTGCCGTTACAAACTTATCTTTCGCGGGGATAGTGAAGAAACTGTCACGCCCCTCAGTGTCGTCTTCTCTCAGTTTAGGAAGAATGCAGGCTCACGGCGCTTCAGTGTACGCGCAGCGGTGGACCTGTCAGTGCCCGTAGTTTCTAGTGCGACATTGGCAATGAACGGCTAGAGACCGTAGTACACGGTGTATATTATATATAGTCATCAAGGCAGTAGCTGGAGTTTGGTGTTATGTTAGTGATAATGAGAGTAAAATGTTGTTGTTGTTTTCCAGCGCAGATCCTCAAGAGCTCTAAACGCCTTTGGTATCAACACACACACACACCCCTCTCTCACACACACACACACACCGCAACGCACACACACACACACACACACACACACACACACACACACACACACACACACACACACACACACACACACACACACAACACACACACACACACACACACACAACACAACACAACACAACACAACACAACACACACACATACACATACACACACTCCACAACATAATACACACACACACACAAACACACACACCACACCGACAAGACACACACACACAGAAGTTTTATTTTTAATTTAAATAAATATCCTTGCATACTTGTAACATCAATTCATAGCCATTTGTCAGCCACGCACGCACGCACGCACCCCCCCCCCCCCCCCCCCCGCACCCCCCCATACACACACACACACACGACACACACAGCGTGTTCTGTTTGCTCTGGCAATGCCTCAAAAGAACAGAAAACCGTAGCGCTCCAGGCGTTACGTTGCTCGGTCTTAACAGCTTCAGAGTACCGCAGCGAAGGTGCTGTCAGGGCGAAAATAAACACAGGCCATCGAATCGCCAATGTGCCGTGAAAAGTGTAATTCAGAGCTCCAGCGAAGAAATACTGGAGAGGGTGAACCACTTTGCTTCGAGATGAAATGTATGACTGTGACAGGTTATACATGTGAAATGTTTGCCGAAGACGGGGTGGGGGGGTGTGGGGGTGGATGAGGCGTAGGGGGCGGTGCAGTGAAGCTGCACTAACCGACGTGACAGTCGGATGCTGACGAAGGAAGCGGTTAGCAGCATCACAGTGGGATGCGGTTAGCGATATCACAGTGAAATATTGAAGAAAGAAGCGGCTATGTAGCGACATCACAGAGGGATGCTGAAGAAAGAAGCGGTTAGCGACATCAGTGGAATGCTGAAAAAGGAAGCGGTTAGCGGCATCACAGTGGGATGCTGAAGAAGGAAAACGGTAAGCGACGTCACAATGAAATTCTGATGATGGAAGCGGTTAGCGATATCTCAGTGGAATGCCGAAGAAGCGGCAAAAACGGTTAGCCATATCACAGTGGGATGCTGAAGAAGGAAAAACGGTTAGCGATATTACAGTGGAATGCTAAAGAAGCGGGGGAAACGGTTAGCCATATCACAGTGGGATGCTGAAGAAGAAAGAAGAAAACAGTTAGCGATAACACAGCGGGATGCTGATGACGGAAGCGGTTATGTAGCCACAGCTCAGTGGAATACCGAAGAAGGAAGTGGATGATGAAGGAACGCTGATGAGGGATCAACAATTCACTAAAAGTCGTAGTGTGTCTACGGCGGGTGAGCACCGAACGCCTTGTTGAATGTGACGACTTCGCCCGTTACCGACCGCCCGGCGTGTCATTTCACCATGTGCTTGCCGCGTGTCTGCCCATGCGAATTAGACCGCGGCTTCAACCGGCATTTGTTGTTTTTACGGTTTGTGCAGTGCCCCGCATGCCGGCTGCGATTACTGACTGTCGTGTTTGGATGATGACACAAGCTGTAGTGGTGTGCCCTGTCTCAGTCTAGGTCAGCTCTGTCTGCTCCAAAGTTGTCCTTTGGGTCGGCCTGTTCCCCCGCGTTGGCCTAGCCACAGCCCCGGAACGCGCATCGGCTTTGGCTTCGCTGAGAGAGAAAAAAACACAATACATCAGCACTGTCCAGTTTGATTTCTGCCTGTTTCCGGTACCGTTTTAGATCCACGCAAGATGAGTAAAGAGTAGTTTCTCTACTTTCACTTTCCCCAGATGTGGTCAAATTTGAAAGGGGGAAAAAAATAGGGGTGGGGCCGGGTTGGGAGCACACTCCGAGCATCGCTTTCCGGCACCTTCGAAGGAAGGATGTCGTAAACCAGCGCTTGGAGTTTGGGGTGGGGGCTGACCGTATCAGGTGGATGTGGTTTAATTAACAGGGGTGGATATGGTTTATATAAACGAGGGTTTGCCGTGCTCTAGTCAATGAGATTAGAACACATCCATGCTGTCTGTATAAAAGTGTGTGTGTGTGTGTGTGTGTGTGTGTGTGTCTCTCTCTCTCTCTCTCTCTCTCTCTCTCTGCGCGTGCGTGCGTGCAGGAGTAAAGTCGACAACTGAGCTGTCTCCAAGTGACATTTTGTTGTGCCCGTGATTTCGTTTCTTTTGTGCATTAGCCGCTGATTGTGATGTTCTCGGTTTGCACGTGCATCTGATTTATACAGTGCAAAGGGCTCTGAGTTCGTGTTTAAGGCTGGGAAAAATGAAATTACCGGACTGAATACCCTAACACGGTCTTCAGCAATCATTTCACACACACACACACACCCCAACATATACACCTAGCTTCTGGATTACGAAGGGCTGTGTTCTTTCGTCGTTGTCGTGTGTGTGTGTGCTTTCCTGACTAACCACGCCGCGATGAAAACAACAGCCATACACTCGAGCAGTTCCGCTAGCTTTGAGCTTTGTCCGTGACAGGTAAGGGTCAAGCGCTTGCGTCATACTGTAGTGTGTTGTCCGCTCTCGGCTGAGCTTGGATCGGCTCACCCATAGTTCCGTCAAAGCGGATCAAGCGACTGACCGCCGTCCATGCGGAATGGGGTAAGGCCCAGAATGAGACGTCAGGAGGACACTAATAAATTAATTAAACTGGTACTGCCGTATTTCATCGTCTTCTTGTGTAGAGTGTCCAGCGTCTGCATTCTGGAGATTGTTGGTCTTGATCTTGACGGTTACGTCGACTTGGGCCATGTTCTGGCATAAATGTCGACAGAAAACACTTTTCTGTTTTTGTTTTGAAGTCACTTTTAATGCATGCTGGGTTACTTTGGTGTTTCCCTAATCCACCGCCGAACGCTGACACGGACTACTGGATCTTTAACCTGCGTATGTGATCTTTTCGCATGCGTATGCGTACACGTTGGCTGAATTGTTGCTTTACGTCCACAGAAACCGTTGGTTTATTAGGGATGGGAGCCCAGGACGTCCACCTCGACTTTCACACAGTTCTTGAGCTCTGTGTAGTCTATGTTGATGTTGAAGTGTTGCTTTACGTCCACAGAAACCGTTGGTTTATTAGGGACGGGAGCCCAGGACGTCCACCTCGACTTTCACACAGCTCCTGAGCTCTGATACATACATACGGGGTGACCTCGGTTTATAGTCTCATCCGAAGCCGGACTTTGTAAGAGTCTGCACTGAACTGGACCTCGCAGAAATCTCAGGGCGATCTCGTCCGTACTGGTAACAGACAGAATCTTTATTGTCTATGAATAACATAGAATTCGCCTTACGACTGCATAAAAGAGACCAGTAAAATAACACACAGTATAATGCATAAACATAAGTACACATATACTGTAAAACACAGGGCACTTTATCATTGATTGTTATACTTTATAACTGATCGTTCCTTCGCCTCTGAAATTTGTCCGTCGGGTCTGAATTTTGTTCGCCCGACAAGAAGTATTCGGTAAAAGGAATTTCACACTCGAGTATGATAATCCGTTTTGGAGTTCTTGGGTTTTTGACGTCCCGTCAGCCGAAGAGGGTCACCACAGTCAGGACGAACAGACATTATTTTAAATCGTACATTTGTTTGGGACCACACCGGGGCAAAAAAATGCCATCAAATCACAAGGAGATAAACAACAACTGGCTCACAGTTAATCGTTTTAGAACATGGCAAGTAGCTGCAGTGTAGTTTTCTTTTTGGTCCTGTTGATCTTTTACGTGAAGCTGTTGTTGTTGTCGTCGTTGTTGCTGTTGAGCTGTGTTGTTGCTGCTTCTCAGTATCTGCGTGCTGTTGTTCGTATTGATGCTTTCGTGGTCAGGCTTTTTACCCTTCAAATTGTTGCTGTAGTGCCACGTGCAAATCTTCTTCCTCTCTTCTTCTTCTTCTTCTTCTTCTTCTCCTCCTCCTCCCCTCCTCCTCCCCCCCCCCCCCTTCTCCCTCTCTCTCTCTCTCTCTCTCTCTCTCTCTCTCTCTCTCTCTCTCTCTCTCTCTCTCTCTCTCTCTCTCTCTTTATCAAACGCACGCCTACGTCGTTTATGTTAAACCCTCCTCCACGAGATTGTATCTCGTGAAAAATGTGTCCGCGAGGGGAAAATAATTCCACCACCTTGAGATTGTATAATACGTATTGTGTGTACTATATATATATTATATATACTTGAGATTGTATAATACGTATCTATCTGAGTCCGCGGGGGGAAACTCACCGAAGTTCGTGTCCCGTTGATCCTACAGGCCGGTGACAGCCGGTCATATCCGAAAAGGACCCCGCGGCGTCCGACCGATCCGCCAGATGCTGGCAGCACTATAGCTTGTAAGTAAACATGGTGCTTAACGTCCACAGAAACCGCAAGGCTTATTAGGGACGGGGAGGAGGGGGTGGGAAGGGAGTATGGAGGTGGCGGAAGCGGGAGATTATATATATATATATATATATATACCTATCGCTACACTGTCACCACCACCAGAATGACTCCGCATTAAGATGGGCAGCGATGAGAGCCATTTTAATGTTTCATTAATTGTGAGGGACAAAGTCGCAAGACAGTGTCTACAGACCACAACTTTTGAAGAGAAAGGAGAGCCGCAGCGGATTCGAACCGAGGTCCCTCTGTTTACCAGCCTAACTAACGCCTTACCGCTAGGCCAAACCGGCTCACAGTATAGTTTGTCGCACCGCTAGGCCAAACCGGCTCATAGTATAGCTTGTTGCACCGCTAGGCCAAACCGGCTCACAGTACAGCTTGTTGAACCGCTAGGCCAAACCGGCTCATAGTATAGCTTGTTGTACCGCAAGGCCAAACCGGCTCACAGTATAGCTTGTTGTACCGCTAGGCCAAACCGGCTCACAGTATAACTTGTTGCACCGCTAGGCCAAACCGGCTCACAGTATAGCTTGTTGAACCGCTAGGCCAAATCGGTTCACAATAGCTTGTTGAACCGCTAGGCCAAACCGGCTCACAGTATAGCTTGTTGAACCGCTAAGCCAAACCGGCTCACAGTATAGCTTGTCGCACAGCTAGGCCAAAGCGGCTCACAATAGCTTGTTGAACCGCTAGGCCAAACCGGCTCACAGTATAGCCTGTCGCACATGCCCCTGAGCCGGCTGACCAAGGGCCGAGGGCGCCCCTACAGAAACTGGACCCACGGAGGGTTAAGTTTGCCCAGTTGTGGAACAACAGCCTGGAACAATAGTGGACTGGTCACTTAGCGGACGGACCGCTACAGGGTCGGATCAACAAAACGTGGGGCTAAAACAACACCTCCTACTCCCCCCCCCCCCCCCCCCCCCACCACCCTTCCCCTCAACTTTTAGTCTGGCAGGGTTGAAGAGTTTTGGGGGCGCCAGAAACAGGAGATTTGCAAGGCGCTGTTTGGGACTGGGAGTTGGCTGCTGCGGACATGTTCGCTGTTTTGTGTGTGTGAGGGGGTGGGAGGGAGTATGGCCCTGGATAGAAAGCCTTCCTTGCAGGTAAGGCAGTTTGGTCTGTTTCTTTGTTTGTAAGTCTACGGCCGGGGACTGAGGAGGTGTGTGGTTGTGTGTGTTGGGAGGGGGGGGGGGGGGGGGCAGGTCAGTTAAAATACACAAGAAAGCGTTCAAATAGACGCCTATTATTGCTGAAAACGGGACGATAGGGTGTGCAAGTTATGTTTTGGATCAGAAGCGGAAAAAATCCACATTGCTTAGTCCTGTTCAAATGCTAGTATTCTTCGCTTTAAACCTTTGTGTATTTCTTGATTCTATGTCTTTCCGAGCTCAGGAGCTGTGTAAACGTCGAGGCAGCCGTCCTGGGATCCCCTTCCCTAATAGTCCTTATAGCCTCTGTGGACGTCAAGCAATGTGGAAGAAGAAGCTGATTGATTCTTTCTCAGAACGCTTGCGGTAACACGTGTTTCTAGAACAGAATCTATTGACTGTGGTGGAAGGTTTCAGCACCTTGCTACTTCGATATGCCAAACGTACACAGGAGCAGGAGACCACGGTAATAACCTTTATCGCATATGTTTCACTGGGAAGAGACAGGGGTAAGATAATGACATTATCGGGACGTGGAGGTCTTGCATTGACAACGCGAAGAATGTGGTTCGTCTGCGTTCCCTGTATTATAATACCGTGTGTTGACTTAACTGGCTAACCGCTGGCCGCGGTAGCATTGCTAATGCAGCGACGTCGCTCTGTGTGTGTGTGTGTGTGTGTGTGTGTGTGTGTGTGTGTGTGTGTGTGTGTGTGTGTGTGTGTGTGTGTGAGAGAGTAAGAGTGCATGTGTGTATTTTACGGTGTGTTTGTGACAGTGTGCATGTGTGTGGTGTGTTTGTTGTCATGTATGATATG
>JABMCL010002989.1:352500-360000 GCA_018857735.1 Alviniconcha marisindica | reverse complement strand
CTTTTCATGGGGGCGGGTCCAAATTCCCAACGGCTTGTCCTTTCAAAGCAGAGACTTGTCAGTTGTTGTTTTTTGAATGCACACGTACGTTATATACTCATGCATACATAGTAATACGTCAGGTATGCTGATTGTGTCGACCTAAAGCTATTAATTTTCATGTTCTCCGGTGATGTTTAATCAGTGTTCACTCCACGGGAAGAAATCTGGCTGCATTCCGCCGATGACACAGCTAAGTAGTTTCGTGAGGACGGTGGCAATTAGCTGAAGGTACTATACGTACGTTTTTTTTGGTTTGTTTTTTGTCTGCCGACCTTGTGAGAGAACAGGCCACTCTTGTCCTCGGGCCAAGCCTTCCTGCTGAAGTCTTCTAGCCAACCAGTCAGTCGGTCATCATGTACCGGTCAGTTGCAGGAACTGTCTGTCGGTTTCCGGTCGGCGATGGAAAAACCGGTCAGTCACGAATCGGTCAAATCACCGAGTACAATAAATGATAATCCCCGTGTGTCTAGCTCGGCGATAAAAAGTAGGTTCACCTCGTTTGGGTTTTGAGAGCGTTGGTTTTGTCCTATCTTTTCGTCTCTGCCTCCTTTCCCCCCACCCCCGCCCCCCCAGTCAGTCAGTCAGTCAGTTAGTCACGAATCAGTCCAATCTCCAGATATACACGTACAGACGATGGTTGTTTATGTATATATATATTAATATATATATATATATATATATATATATATATATATATATATATATATATATATATATATATATATATTCACAACGTGAGCATGCTGACTCGGATTTTGTTGCTTCCGTGTCCGTACAGTTTGGCGATGAAATACGGTACGGTTATAAATCATTACAGCGCACAACTCACTTCTTGCACATGGTTAGGTTTTCTGTACTCTGGTTCCGTCCTCCTCTTTCGTTCTCTCCCCCCCCCCCCCCCTCTCCACCCCTCCCCCCCCCCTCTCGCCTCTTCCCCCCCCCCCTTCCCCCACACCCCTGCCCGGCCCTCTCCCAAACTTTGCTGTCTTCCCTGTTGATCGTAGCACTCCTCACAGCCACAGTAGCCGTCAGTGTTTGGTTGCTGTTTGTTGCAGAGTGGGTGACTACGTGCTGCTCGAAACTGACAGAGCACATTTTGAATTTTCTCTCGCCCTGATATAACCATACCGTACTATTACTGGTACCGTACTATTACTGGTTGACTGGACGTAAAACACCAAGTGACTTACTTTGAAATTTTCAAAGAGCTAAGAGGTGTTACACTGCGCCATCCACGGTGAATCGTCGTATCGTATTCACAACGTGTCAGATGCACAGCACTCTTCTGGAATCCTGGATGTAAAACACCAAGTGACTTACTTTGAAATTTTCAAAGAACTAAGGTGTTACACTGCGCCGTCCACGGTGAATCGTCGTATCGTATTCACAACGTGTCAGATGCACAGCACTCTTCTGGAATTCCCCCCCCCCCCCCCCCCCCCCACACCACCCCCCCTGCCCGGCCCTCTCCCAAACTTTGCTGTCTTCCCTGTTGATCGTAGCACTCCCCACAGCCACAGTAGCCGTCAGTGTTTGGTTGCTGTTTGTTGCAGAGTGGGTGACTACGTGCTGTGTGTGAACACGACAGAGCTGCGCGGTCTGACCGAGGGCCGTGTCCAACAGGTGTTGCGGCTGCTGCCCAGGGGACTGGTCAAACTTGTCGTGTCCACTCACCCGCCGCCCTCCTCGGCTGCCCAGGGTAAGTTACAGCCAGACTGGCCAGGGTGGGTGTGTGTGGTGGGGGGGGGGGGGGGGGCGGAGGTAGGGGGGGGGGGGGGGGGGGGGGAGCGTAGGGGGCGTGGGTGGTAGGCCGGGGGCGGGGGTTGCTTGTTCTTTTTGCAGTGGAAGGGCGGAGTTACCGAATGTCGTAATGTAATGCATGCTGTAGTCCAAGACTGTTTTTTGTTGTTGTTGAGAATTGATATGTGTGGTCACACTCCTAGCTTCGCTTTCCGGCACCTTCCTCCAAAGAAGGATGTCGTAAACCAGTGCTTGGAGTTTGATGTGTGGTTTGTCTTGGATTCTCGGTTTAGATGGGTTCCATTGTCGGATAGAGTTGTAATTTTTTTTTCTCCATGTGCAAGAAGTGAGTTGTGCGCTGTAATGATTTATAACCGTACCGTATTTCATCGGAACTTTTATACAGAAGATCTTGATGTATTAAAGCTAAATGCTTGATCAAGTAACATGCCGGTTTCTGTTCTCCGAGAGCGATATTATCCTCTGCTTGCAATAAAGACGAAGGTGAAATCTAAAGATGAAGGTGAAATCTGTTGGCTTGATAACTGATTGAAAGCTATAGTAATAATAAAAACAAATAAAGAGAAGACCACATTCGCTAAACGAAAACTTACTCAAATATTTAAGAATGCTTGTGATTGCCTGTTTATCGATAAAGTCTGGTGGTAGACCTAGCGGTAAATTACTAGTTTATGGTATGTAATAATCTTATGACATTTTGCTTTGATCATGTATTATGCTCGCGTCTCATATCCCCACAGGGTTCCATGTGAACACTGCAGGAGCACATTTTGAAATTTCCAGAGCTAAGAGGTGTAATAATCATCATAATAATCATCATAATAATAATTCTAATTTGTAAAGCGCCTACCCTGCGGCTGAAGGCGCGGAACAAACATAATATAACACGACACCGTTATACACAACAACAGTTGCACACTACACCGTTCATGGTCAATCGTCGTATTGTTTTCAGTAACAATTTTCGATATTGTTTTTCACAACGTGTCAAATGCAAAGCACACTCGTTCTTGTGGTGTTGAAATTAACTGTAGTTTCCCCGCGGGGTTGAGCTGACTGAAGTATGGTTGTACGTTATATCGTTATTACACTGTTTCTACTGTTGCAGGAGGTGACGCAGCCGGCCAGAGCTCCCCGAGAGCAGGGGGCGCCTACACTCAGTATGGTGTGAGATTGTCCCCCCTGCCTTTCTCCCCGACCCCCTCCTCCGATGGACAGGCACCGCCCCTGACCTCCCCCCTGCCGCTGCCTCCTGACGAAGCCGCTCCTGCCTCCACCACCACCACCACCACAACCACCGACACCGCCACCCCCGCTGCTACTACTACCACTACTACCACCACTGCTACCCCCGTCACCCAGCCGTTGACCGTTTCCGTGGCTGACGAGGAGGAAGAAGAAGAAGAGGACGACGACGAGATGGCGACTCGCAAGCTGCCCAAAGCTCTCAGCCCGCGCTCCCAGGCTGCTGCTGCTGCTGCCACCAAACCCTACAGCCCCGAGCCGGTGTCGCCTCCAAAGCCAGCGCCGCGACAACGAGCAGGCATGCCCACCTCCCTGGCCACTCCGCAGGGCGACTCCAGAGGGGACGAGGTGGAGGACGCCTGCCGGACCTCGCCCAGGAAGGCCGAGCGCAAGATGACCGCCAGAGAGATCGTGGCGGCGGCCTCCAGGCGGCCTTCCGGGGGGGCCGAAGACCTCCCCCAGCCCGCGCCCGTGTCTCCGAGAAGCGAGGCGCTGCAGAAGGAGGCGGGCGGGGATTCGTCCTCGGGGTCCCCGGGCCCGCCGCCGTCGTCGTCGTCGTCGTCGCTCGGCGCGGACCCCGTCGTGGCAGCGGCCCGGAGCCCGAGGGGCGTTGCCAGCCCCAGGGAGGAGGTGCTGCCCGTCTTCGTCGAGACGGCCAAGAAGGTGTCCCCGGTGGCCACGCCCAGAACCGGGCCCAGGTCTCCAACGGAAGGGAGCGAAGGACCCCACACCCCCAGAGAGAACCACCACCACGACGACCACCACCACCAAGAGCCGGCGAATATGGAGCCGGAAAGTCACTCAGAAGGGAAGCCGACAGTCGTCGCGGAGGTCGTCCACGCCCACGCCGTCACCATCACGCAGACCGCGCCTCCACCGCCGGCCGCAGCGGCTTCCAAGGCCAAAGTCCCCCCTCCAGTAGCCCCCAAGCCGCGGCGCACGTCCTCCGTCAGCTCCGACAAGTCGGCCTCCTCGGCGCACTCGGACGAGTCGCCCAAGGACCTGCCCTCGCCCACCCTCGTGTCCTCCAAGCTCCGGGACTTCGCCGACGCCGGCGTGCCCACGGCGGAGGAGCAGGCCCAGAACCGCAAGTTCGTGTCCTCGGCCGCGCGGATGTTCGAGCGCAAGGCATCGGAGAGCAAGCCGGTGTCCCCGCTGGCGCACGGCCTGGCCAAATCGTCCGTGTCCGTGTCGTCCGTGGTCAGGTCGTTCAACCGCGACCCGGAGCCCGCCGAGCCTTCCGGCAGGTCGGGGGGCGTGACTATGAGGAAGATCTCCCTGGGAGTCGGCGGCGGCGGCGGGGCGGACGGAGGGAGGTCCATCAACAGCGCCCTGCGACCCGCCAGCGAGCGGCGGAAGAGCATGCCCAGCTCCTTCACGGGCCCCGCGACGCCTTCCTTGTCGCTGACCAAGCCCAGCCACCTGCTGTCGCAGTACAGGAACAACCCGCCGTCCAGCGGCCGGAGCGCTCCGGCCTGGTCCAGGTCCGAGGACTCGGAGGCCCAGCCTGAGAAGGCCCCGCGCTTCAGCTCGGCTCTGAGGCCGAGGCAGCACGGGGCTGCTGCTGCTGCTGCTTCTAGTTCCTCCTCGTCCTCCAACTCCTACTCCTCCTCAGCCCACAACACCACCTCGCTCCGGTCGGTGCTGACTAGCAAGGAGCACAAGCAGGTGGAGGAGCAGGAAGAGGAAGAGGAGGGTGAGGAGAACGAGGAGGCCCTCAAGCCCGCCACGCCGCCTGCCGTGGGTAAGATCGCTGAGTCCCCCAAGGTCTCGAGCGCGCGCTCGGACGTCACGCTAAGGTCACGTTCCTCCGTGCATGACTCTCACGACGCCTCGACGTCACGTAGCCACAAGCACGCGTCCTGGTCCCCGCAGAGCGCCGACGACCCTCACTCGCCCAAAATAATGTTCACCTCCTCCGCACTGCACCACCACCCTGACCGCTACGGCTCCCCGACCTCCCCGGCCTCCCCCTTCTCCTCCCCGTCCTCCTCCTCCTCGGCGCCCTGGAGGTCGGACCAGTCGGACAACCTGGAGTCCACGATGAAGAAGTTCGACGACCTCCTGTCGGACAAGCACACCTTCGACTCGGACGACGAGCTGCCCACGGTGTCCAACAGCGTGTCCTTCGACCTGCTGAAGTCCCGGAACGCCGGCAAGGTGGCGGCCAGCATGAAGACCTCCGAAGAGCCGGCGGCAGCGGAGGTATCGCCTCGAGGAGGCTCGGTTCCCGCGCCTGCCGTTGCTTCTCGCGACGAGTCCGCCAGAGACCAAGCCGGGGCAGAGAGGTCTCCAGGCGAAGGCAAGAGCGGAGTGTCGACTGACGGAAGCGCGGGTCAGGCCCCGGCGGCTGAAAGAGCAGAAGAAGAAGAAGACCTCCATGTGAAAAACGCCACGGCGCCGTCAACGAGGGCAGAGGGAAGCAGCGGAAGCATCAGTAGAGCCGTCTCGACCGCAGGAGGAGGAAGAGGCTTCGCAAGCGGCGGTCGCTCAACCAGTTTCAGCGGCCCCCACTGCGGCGCCGGAACCAGCCAAACGAGAAGAGAAACCGGAGAAGGGAAGCGAGCGGCAAAGGGAAGAAGAACCGGCTGAAAGCGAAAGCGAAATCCCAGAGGCAGGCAGCGAACAACGTCAACCACTTCCTGACGCTGAGAAATCCCTAGCAGAGGCAACCCCGTCAGCTGTGGTTCCTGAGGTCCCAGAGGCGAAGGCTGTAGAGTCCGAGCCAAGCGACAGCGGTGAGCAAGGTGAAAACGCGGAGAGAAGCAAGGCAGACGACCACGTGGCCGAGACGTCCCAGCGGAAGGGGCAGAGCCTCAAGCTGGCTGACGCGGAAGAGGTAGAGGATGCCTACCCGGATGAGGACGGAACAGCTCCCTTGGACGTGGTTGGCATGGCAGCGGATTCCTACCCTGAAGAGGACGCGGCGGCTTCCATGCCAGCAGCGGCAGAGGAGACGCTCTTCCAGCAGCAGGCGTCGTCCATCGTGCGGACCGTTCTGTCCAACGCCCTGTCGGACGCTGCCGACATGCTGAAGCGAGGCGTCGACCTCAACGTTCAGGAGGAGGAAAACGACGACGCGCCACCGCCCCCTCTCCCCAGCGAGGAGCCCCCACCCCTTCCCGGAGCCCCGCCCCCTCCCCTGATCCTCAGGAACGACGCGGAGAAGCTCGTGGACTCCGAGGACCTCGTGGGCATGCTGCCTTCCCAGGAAGCTGCGTCTGCGAAGACGTCGCCTCGCTCGTCCGAAGAGCGAAGCTCCAGCGCCGAGGCGTCTCCGAGGGGCGGCCCACCGAGCGCCGACGCGGTAGAATCGGATGACGTGGAGCTGGACGTCGACGACGCCGTGAAGGCAGACACGAGCGCGCCCAGCTTCGCTCTGCCCGTCGACCAGACGGAGGAGGTCCCCGTGCCGCCGCCTCAAGACTTCATCCGGAACCGGAACGACGAGCCCCAGTCTCTGACACGCTCTTCGGACGACGTGGTCATCTCCTTCGACACCGCCCCGCCTTCCGACTCTCTCGACCCCCTGTCCGTCAACACGGACCTGCTGAATGGCGGCGGCGGCGTACTGCGGGGCAAGGACGGAGAGCTGGAGCACGCCCACTCCGACAACCCGCCCGTCAGCGACACCCTGTCCCAGGACTCCGGGGTGCAGGACGAGGACATGTCCGAGGACGGGCTGAGGTTCTCTCAGGACGAGTCTCCCACCAGCAACGTGGACTCCTCCGTCTTTGACGCGGCCCTGACGCCGGACGAGATCCCCGTGTCCGTCATGCACGGGTCGGAGGAGGACGGGAGGGCTGGCAGTGAGGAAGCGGGTGTGGACGCTGCCGCCGCCGCCGCCGCTGTCGAGGGCGGATCCCCTGTCTCTGCGGAGAGCGAGGAAGCGGGTGTTGAGGTGGATGTTGAGCACGTCACGGTCACACAGTCTCCCGTCCCTTCACCTCGCGTCACTTTGTCACAAGCCAGGCCCGGTGCACCCCCCTCACAAGCCCCCACCCCTACCCCCACCCCGGCTGCCATAGAGACCCCCGAGGTCGGCTCGCCTCCACCTCACAACTGACGCTCAGAGTGTTCACGCTTCTCTCCCGCAGGATTCCGCCTCCCCAAGATGCTTTTCCGGTCCCCAGGAAGCGGCGGTTTCAGCGCCCCCTGGTGGAGCCAGTACGAATGGTGACGACGGACGAAGGGCAGGCGACTCTGCCCTCGGAGTCCGTGCTGCCGAGGACGCTGCTGTTGCTGCTGCTATTGAGGAGAACGACGTGCAATCTTTTACGGGGAGGAACCGCGAGGCCAGCGACGAGGTAGAGGAGAAGGAGGTTCAGGGCAAGGACAGAGACAGTGTACAGGAAATCCCGAAATACTGCAACAGCGTCGGTGGACGAAGCTCTTCGAGGGCTCCGGTACCACCCCAGTCCCCTCCTCCTCTGCTTCCTCCTTCCACGCCTC
>JABMCL010002989.1:337500-347500 GCA_018857735.1 Alviniconcha marisindica | reverse complement strand
ATACAACTGTAAATATGAGTTCTTTTTATTTTAATTTTACATCCTGTTGAGCAGATGGAGATGACAGAGATCAGTGACTTGCCATTATTTTAAGCTGTGTGTGTAATGACCTGTTTGTAACTATTGGTTGTCTGGAGTTTATTCCATTTTTTCCACCACCCCCAACCTCCCCCTTTGTGTGTGTTTTTGTCTGTGTTTTGTTTGTGTGTGTTTTTGGTACATGGAGCAATATTCCAATAACATATTCATTCTCCTTTCTCCTCCCAACAGTTTTTGTTTGTTTGTTGTTTTCTTTTGTTTGGGGGGGGGGGGGGGGGAGTAGGGGAAGAGTTTATCATCTGCCATTTAAAGAATATAATACATACTTAGTTAGCATATATTCTAATTGTGTGCATTATGCACAGCATTAATTCTTCTAAGCAGTAATTTTTATTTCTTTGAAATTCATCCGAGTTGTCTTTGCTGTTTGTGACAAGCCCTTTTTGTGTTGTAGAACATTTTGCAATATTCCAGTTCGATAAATTCCTTCAGTTGTTTTGTTTTTCTTCTGCTGTACATTGGGCCTAACAACATATGTTAAGACAAGAGTTGAAATCGGTGACTAGACATACATCATCTGCGTACAACTTTATTTGCCACGGGACCAACGAAACACATCGCTGGCTATGGGAACAATGAAATACCATGAGTAAAGGGAACAATGGAAGGGCAATATGGAAACACTTCCACCACACACACTGTTAATGTTTCTATATATACGTGTATACTTTTAATTCTTTTATATAAATACATATGTATACCCCCCCCCCCCCCCCCCCCCCCTTCTCCCACAACCCCGTTATCAAGTTGATGACTGTTAAGTCTTTTTGGACTCTTTGCAATCACTGTACAGTAAGAAACTATTAACATATAATATTTTCTTTGTCTGTTTCTTTTTGTTTGTTTGTTGTTTGTTTACAGCAACACATCTACCTTCCCTCTCCCAGTTTTCTAGTTTAAACAGTGATGGAGGAAAAACAAAGAAACAAAACAAAAAACATCAAACTGATCCTAGATTTGCTCCTTTTATAAACTATATTACAGTCCATCCCCATTTATAAGTCCATCTCTGTTGTTGAAATCATCATCTTCATACCCTTATCGCCCTTGCACATTTGTGATGTTTGCCTCTGGAATTCTGGGGATGAGGGTTGATGCAGTCTAACTGACCATCTTTTCTTTTACTTTATGTAGACTTAACATTCTTTATTGTTTCAGCCGAAAGCAAAACAGTGAGCGCTGTCATGCAGACATGATGGTTTTGCATTGTTGAAAAATTACATTATATATACTGAGTGCAAGGCAGTGTTAAGGAAAGTATTTATAACCTTGACATTTTAACGTGTTGTCTTATATTTATAAATTATGCATAATGTTGCGCATCTTTTCTGTTATGCTTAACATGTTTTTTCTGATTTCCTCCAAAAAGCAAATCAAAACTGATACTGTACCTCACATAACTTTATGTATTCAAGTGTATCTGACATGTTTTTTTGTTTGTTTGTTTGTTTCTTGGTTTGTTTTGTTTTGGGGGTTGCTTTGCAATAAAGCTTTTGTTTGTATGTGTACTTTACAACTATTTATGAGACATCACAGACCTTCAAATTGCTATACTCTTAATTGTATTATGTAAGTTGCTCATTTCAGAGAGAATATATGTATTTCATAAACAGAAGAGAAATGGCAGTTTGCTTTGTCAATTCTGTTGTATCTCACCATTATAGCAGAATTCTCAGTCAACAATCAGTTAGCATGTTTCAACATGGTTCCTGTAGTTTTACTGTACTCCCATTATCCAGACAAATAAGGGATTGGCCACTGCATGTTCCCGCAACAAATAGCAAAGGTAAAAAGATAATCAGAAGTAATATACAAACGCCTGTATACATTCTGCCACATAAGGGTGGGTGTGCTGTATCGCATATATAATGCCAGTGACCATGTCATTTTGTCAGAGTTGTATGGCATTGGTGTGACACGACAGTGTCAGAACAGCTGGAGAAAGGACAGGATCAACCATTCAAACTATTAATTATGGCATATAAAAACGACTAAGGTCTGTGGTGGCTGAATGCATGGCTATGAAACTGACTGGACTTTGGGATTGTTGGCTTGCTGGTTCAAAAATTAGTTTTTGGACTGTTGCAGTCAGTCTTCTGCCTTTTTAGTGTATATATAAGGGAGGTGGATGAAAGTGCACACTCATCTTTCGTGTTCAATACGACAAGAAGCCCAGCTCGTGTTGATGCCAGTGGCTTTGGTGAAAACGTTTGGTTTGGGGTATAATCTATTATCGGATGGAGTCCCTGATCCTCCCACTCCCAGCATAACAGTTGTTTCATCAATCAGATCAGTCGAAGAATGACTGAACTTTGTTGAAACAAAGAAATTGTCTTCAGTTTGTTTGAATAAAATTTGACACAGGCAAAACAAAACCAACAACAACAACAACAAAAAGGTGTGGGTGGGGGGGGGGGGGTACACTTTTTGAGAAAGGGGAAGAAAGAGTTCCTCTTTCAGTAACCATAGCTACCAGGATCAACATGTGGAAGATTTGGGGGTAGCTGCATCTACTGCTGCCCTTGCAGAACTCCAGTAGCTCTGCCTGGGTTCAGTATAACAGGTTATCAGGCAGTACCGCTGTTCCTTGTCGATCTCTGTGGAGAAAGACACCCATTTCCGCTGTCTAAACTGCCAAAAGTGTAAATCAAATGACTATTGGTTACAACTTTAATCATTGGCTAAATTGTACTACGATGTTTCAAGTCCGAAATGCGTGGCTGTGACCTGGCGAGCTGACACTGAAGTGTCGCACGGGCATACCACGTAGGCAAACATTTCCCCTTCCATTGTTACTGTGATCTCCAAGGCCCGAGAGCGCCATTTTGGATGAGCATTGTCTCCCTTACCCTGTCTCCAGTGTGATTGTCTCCCTTCGTGTGATCATTATCGTCTGCTTGAGGAGAAGAGTTTATTGTCATTATCATTAACTGAACCTCGTTTTCCATAGTGACATAGCAGTTCTGTATCAACCGTTTCTGTCTGAGAGCGTCAGTGGTGCTGCAGAATGACGCTGTATCACTGTTAAACGCTCTTGTTGTGACAGCTTCGACGTGGCATATTGTTGTTTATACACCTGCCGGTATCTGTCTCGTAAAATTTTCCTTTTTCTCTTGAAACAATTGAAAAGTATTTATTGCGTTATTGTATCGTACAAGAAAGGAAAGCTTGTTTGAAAGTTTAGTTTTTAGTTTTGTTTTTCGTTACTGACAAGCTGACCACAACTGAGTAGACAAACACTGAAACAGAGGGATTTTGTTCTTCGGCGGTCCGACTTTCTTGAATCTGTAAATTGTGAATGCAATGTCAGCAGAGGCAATGATATTTTTTCTTACACAGAAATTGTAATTCCTCGAGCTCTTATTTGAATGAGCAATATAATGTGTAAACAAATACCGTGTGCATTATGACAACGCTTCTGAAAAGCCGAATTCATGTGTTCAGAGTTGCTTGCAATTACTATAGAAGACACTTTAACTTCTTTTTGCGACTTTAGGTACTCGAGTTTGTTGGATGCACAATTATATATGTATACGCTTGTAAACTTTTTCTTTTCTTTTTCAAAGCATTGCGCCAGAGTAAGCAATAATTTAATGTTTCATGGCCTAAAATGATGATGTACGAATGTACAATTCAACTTCGGTTATTGACTATAGTATGTAGCTGCTGTCTTATTATTTACTGGCTTAACTGCCTTGCCTGAGAAAATATTAAGAGGTCACAATCCATAGTAGCAAATATACTCCCACTTCTTCCATGCTGCGTCCGTATTGCAGAAGATGACACAACAACACACTCATGGACAGTGGCATTCCTTTGTTATTAATTGTTTCATTTTAGTTATGTTTTTACTCAACATTTTTTGGCTCATTACTTATGTTGACTGTGACAGTGGTTATCATTTTCTTTTTTTCTTTCTTTCTTTTTTAACGGAATTTTACCTACCTCTCTCGCCTGTTGTCTCGGTTCGCATGTTTGTTGGTTTCTGTAGAACTTCATTCGTTCAATGACGTAGCAGAAAAATTATGCCATTCAAAATAATGCGCGGTATTGCTGTGAGGAATTTGATAAGAGCGAAAGGTCGCTAATTTTGTATTGATTGTGCTTTTGCGATTGTAAAGCAATCGGTGTACAGAATCGCTATTTTTGTGTCCATGTAAGTATGTGTTTGTATTTATGGTTGTAACCAGATAGCGAATAAAAGTCTGGACGTTAAATAAAATGGTGAACTTGCAGTGTTTTGTTGAAAGCTGCATGAAAGGGAAAAAGACGGCTAAGGTCCACCCTTATTTTTTTGTGTTTTCTTTCCCCTCCTCCTCGGCCTCCTCGATTTTCCTTCTCGGTTCTTTTCTTCTTCTCCCACTTTCTTGTTCTTGTTGTTGTTGTTTTCTTCTTCTTCTTCTTATTTTTACTGTTGTTCATTGTCTCTGATGTTTGTGCATGTATCACACCCATGGGGGTGGTGTGGTGATGGGGGGGGACGTATAATGCCAAAAGTGAAACTCTCTTCAATGAATGCAGTCATTTCGTGTCACCTACCTCACTGGACGGTAATTCTATTACCATACCAAAAACAGAATAATAATTAAAAAAAAATAGAAATCGCACCTGCTCCATGGGGGTATAATGCCAAACATGACAAACTTTATGCAATGAATGCAGCCGGCATTTCGTGTCACCAACCTCGCTGGTAATTCTATTACCATACCAGAAACAGAAGAATAAAAAAATAAAAATAGAAATCGCACCTGCTTCATTGGGGGTGGGAGGAGGAAGGGGCGGGGCGGGGTGTGTGTGTGTGTGTGTGTGTGTGTGTGTTGGGGGGGGGGGGGGGGTAGGCCTATAATGCCAAACGTGAAACTTTCTGCAATGAATGCACTCATTTTGTGTGACCTACCCAGCTGGTAATTCTATTACCACATCAGAAGCAGAAGAAGAATATATAGTTAAAAAAAAAAAAATAAAAAAAAAAATAGCACCTGCTCCATTTGAACCGACGGACGGCATAAGTGACCTTTTGCTTCATGTAATCCAGGAGTCCCCGCACCGCTCAAACGTCACCGAACACTGGTCTTTAGCCTGACTCCTCTCTGACCCGCACGTTCCGGGGCCTGACCCCTGCATCCCCGGCCTCTGGGCTAGAGGACAGGACCCCGCTTTACTCTTCTGCGGTGACCTCGACAAACCTTTCCGTCTAGCCTCGTCGCGCAGCGAGCAGCACGTGTCGAGAGAAGAAAAGCGCGGACTGTATGATTTGGGAGAACGAAAGAAGCTTTTTGGGTGTTTTTCTTTCCTTCCTTTCTTTCTCTGTCTCTTTTTTTCTTTTTTTCTTCTTTTCTTTTTCCCATCTTTACTCCACGGTGTTTGAGAAGTACACGTCTCGGTTACTTTTTTGTCTGGAAACGGAGCAACATTTCTTTTTGACATTTTTTTTTTATTATTTTATTTTTATTTTTTATTGAAGCCGGAATGGACTGATGAAATTTACTTCGATCTGATCTGTCGAGTGTATATGGTTATGTATTAGTTTTGATTAAGCGACCTTGGTAATGCACGCATGGTTAAATAATGCTATGAAGCAATTTCAGTCTTGTTTATCCACCTGTATAAATATATATATATACATATATATATATATATATATATATATATATATATATATAATACACACACACACACACACACACACACACACACACACACCACACACACACACACACACACACACACACACACACAGTAAACGTACACGCGATCGCGACAAAAGCAGGCATCCCCAAAGGTAAGCAGGAAAGAAACCAGTTCCATCTCTGCCCTGTTAGGGGGAAGAAAACAATGACAAAGAGGCCCCTGTGTCTTTGAGAGAAGCTGCAATAAAGTCTTCTCTGTGTGTTGCACTGAGCGTCACTGACAAAGTGTAACTGCGCTGGCAAAAAAGGTGCCAGACAAAGGTGCCAGGGGCCCATATTTCAAAGTTCGTATAAAAACACACAAAAACAAACAAAAAACAGCTGTCACCATAGTCTGACTTGTAAAACTAAGTACTGAGGGCCTCCCGTGGATCGGGCTATTTCACTCGCAATGCTTGTACATCTTCTGCTTCTTCTTCTTCTCTTGTTCTTGTTTGAAGTGCCATAGGGAACACAAAAACAAACATACAAGAAAACAAAACAAAAAACGAAAAATCAGACGTTTCCTATGAAGCAATCCGGCAGTCATCAACCGTCAAATGAGTGCCAAGCAATCAAACATTAACCGTCAAATCCAAGATCATCTCATACGTCTTTCCGAAACCCTCTGAATACCCCCTTCCCTTCCTCCCCCCCCCCCCCCCCCCCTTACCCCACTCCTCCTCCGCCCCCACCCCCACCCCTCCTTTCATTCTGACACAAACGGCCATATATGAAGTAAACAAATATGAGGTAAAACAAGCCTCAGACCTACCCCGTGCCTGTTTTACGACGCTTAGAAAATGCAGCACACACGTGACAAAATGCAGACGGAACATTCGGCAGCTTTCACAACACGTTCAAGGGAATAAGCCAAACTCCCGACACCGGTCAAAAACTCTCTCTGTCCCCAGCCTCTGTTCACGTGATCCGCTCCTGTCCAGGGACGAATGGGGGCCATTTGTAAGGGCGCGCAGAGCCGCCGGATCAATTCTGGGTCGCTACTGACTCAGAAGAGGACGTTCGGTGCTGGTCAAACGCTAGCGGCCGGTTCGTCTTTTTCTGCTGGTCGTGTCGGTTGGCTCGTTTTTATTGCGACTGGACTTTCAGTTTCCATTTGGCCTGTTGCACTCTTTTTGCTGTGGCTGTTGGGGAGAATTCAACCCAGGGGTCCATCCGTGGAGAGAAAGAGAGGTGGATAAACAGAAGAAGAAAAATATAAAAAGAAAGGAAAGAGAGGGGAAAATAAAAGAGAAGGGGAAGAGAAAGAAGAGACAGAAGAAAAAGAAGAAGAAAACAACAACAACAACAAGAACAAAACAAAGTGCAAAAATAAAACCGAACAACCTTAGAGCACTTGGCCAAATTCAACACCAGAGGGGAAAAAGAGAGAGAGAGAAAGAGAGAAGAAGAAGAAGGAGAAAATAGTCCGAGGAACATTTGCCACTGACATCTGAGCACTGATTTGGCAGCGATTTTTCTCAACGATGAAATCAAGGCGTCGCTCATCCGTTGACCTGGGATCCTGTGGTGTTCTGGCCTTCGTTTTGATGTCCGTGTTCTTGTTGCACCTGGCAGTTCTGGCACTGGATGGACGTTGTTCCTCAGCGAACTGCAAGATACCTGACTGCCACTGTCCAGGTGAGATCTTATTTGTTATGCTCGTGGGTTATTTGTTTGCTTGTTTGTGTGGTTTTTGTGTGTGTGTGTGTGGTTTGCGCGCGTGCGTGTGTGTGTGTGTGTGTGTGTGTGTGTGTGTGTGTGTGTGTGTGTGTGTGTGTGTGTGTGTGTGTGTGTTTTTGGGTGGTTTGTGGTGTGTGTGTGTGTGTGTGTGTGTGTTGTGTGTGTGTGTGTGTGTGTGTGTTTGCGCGCGGCGTATGTGTGTGTTCGTGCTGCTTGCTTCTCTTCTTTCTCTCTCTCTCTCTCTCTCTCTCTCTCTCTCTCTCTCTCTCTCTTATATATATATATATATATATATATATATATATATATAAACGTTGTCTGGCATTAGAAATGAAGCAGTGACAAAGAACTGGCACATGATGACAGTTATGGTTGGTATTAGCACACAGAGATATTGCTAAAAATTGCTCATGTTGTAGATTCACTATCAAATTATTTTTTCCGTTGAAATTTATCTGTTGAAACAATCTTCATTAACAGCATAATCCAGCCTCGTTAGTCTTTGCACCCGAATAGGTGTTCGAGTGATTGTTTCCGGACTGAATAACTCTGATAGATGCATTGTGCACATTTTATGGTCAACACAAACGTTAATGGTGTCGACATAATGAATAATAATAGATAACTTTGATATTGCGCTATGCTCTGGTCTACACAAACACATTGCACTTTACGACATTCTCCTTCATTTTGAACGTTCAGTGAGAAAAATATGAAAGGTTATATGTTCAAGAAAGCAGCACGTATTTTTATGACAACTAACAACATATAATTATACACAAGAAAAATAGTGTACTTGTGCTGTATGAGAAGCAGGAATATACAATAAAGAAAATAATCTCACTGTATCATTACCTACCCACAATTCCACACCTCCCAGCCCCCACCGCCCTACCCCTGCTGCCAGCTAACATTAATGCTGCAAGACCGGAAAACAAGAAGCCAGTGAGAGAGTGTTGTGCGTCTGCATGTTGTGTGTGCTGTGTGTGTGTGAGAGAGTGGAGAGAGAGAAGGGGGTGAGTGAGTGTGGGAGGGAGAGAAGAGGACTGATGTGAGTGTTGTTGTGTGTGTGTGTGTGTGTGTGGTTTGACTGTGTAATGTCTGTGTAAGATACGATAAGGAGAGACAGGAGAAGACAATGTAATATAATATATATATATATAAGAGAGAGAGAGAGAGAGAGAGAGAGAGAGAGAGAGAGACAGACAGAAGACAGACAGACAGACAGACAGACAGACAGACAGACAGACAGACAGAGACAGAGATAGACAGACAGACAGAGACAGAGACAGAGAGAGACAGAGAGAGACAGAGAGAACGAACGAACCTACGAACGAATTTTTTTATTGTGTCAAAATGATGGTACATGACAGACAGACAGACAGACAGACAGACAGACAGACAGATAGGACAATGGGAATGAGTAAGGAAAAGGTGATCGAGGGAGGAGACAACACAGAGACCGAGATAAACATATCTGTGAACAATGCTAACCCCACCGTGCGTGCTTTTTACTGATCATAGAGTTTTAGTCCTCCTAAACATTTGAAAATCGTTGTGTGAACAGTGTTTTAACTTACATCACTTGCGAGAAGTAACTCCCCGAGGATGACCATTTTGGCGAAAATTTGGGACTTTTTAAAGCCGACTTTAAAAAAGAGAGTTATATATAGGCCTATAGGTAGAGGACATGTAATACATATGCGATATATGAAAAAAAAGGGGCCATATGTGCAATCCTCTAATTATGTCTGGCTGTCTGATTGTCACAGGCTGTACGACTAAATTATGAAGCCAAGGCCTCCCAGGATCAGTTTATTTCATTAAAATTAGGATCAACGAGCAAACAGACAGTTATTCTACTCGAAACAACGGAAAAACAGTTAACAGATAAGTTATTCTACACACAACGATGCAAAGGGATTGTACAGTGCAGTGAGTTTAACTTGTGTTAGAGACTGACGCTTTAAATGTTTTATCTATTGTTATCTATTATTCTTGGCACGTGCAACATAGTTCTCAAAAGGAGCAATTCCGGACAGCTTATACCCTCTTCTTGAGTCTCTTCTTTACTTGAAGCTGCGCAAAAAATCAGAAGAAACTGCGCGCACACACACACACACACGCACGCACGCAAGCACGCACGCACGCACGCACGCACCACACACACACACACACATTAAAATAAAATAGATTAAAAAAACTAACTAATTGTTGGTAGTGAATTTTTTTAATTAAAAAAGAAAGAAAGTAAACGTGGTGCTTTACGTCCACAGAAACCACATGGCTTATTAGGGGCGTTAAAAAAGACATTCAGACGGTTGTTTCTGTTTGTAGGGCACACCATACCAGGAGGTTTCAAGCCGGAAGAGGTACCCCAGATGGTCCTCATCACCTTTGACGACGCGGTGAACTGGGACAACTGGGAGTTCTACCTCCGTCTCTTCCCGCCGGACGGCAGCCGAAAAAACCCCAACGGCTGTCCCATCGGCGCCACCTTCTTCGTGTCCAACAACTTCACCGACTACTGTATGGTGCGCAAACTGCAC
>JABMCL010002989.1:297500-332500 GCA_018857735.1 Alviniconcha marisindica | reverse complement strand
CATCCAGCCCTGCCCCACCAAGACCTACCCCGGCTTCTGGATCATCCCCGTCGTCGTCATGATGGACTACAGGTCGGTGGGCGTTTTGTTTGTTTGTTGTTGTTGTTGTTGTGTGTTGTTGTTGTTGTTGTTGTTGTTGTTGTGTGTGTGTGTGTGTGTGTGTGTGTGTGTGTGTGTGTGAGTGTGTGTGTGTGTGTGTGTGTGTGTGTGGTGTGTTGAGTGTGTGTGTGTGTGTGTGTGTGTGTGTGTGTGTGTGTGTGTGTGTGTGTATGTGTGTTTGTGTGTGCTGTGTGTGTGTGTGTGTGTGTGTGTGTGTGTGTGTGTGTGTGGTTTGTGGTGGTGTTGTGTTGTGTTTGTGCGTGCGGTGCGTGTGTCGTGCGTGCGTGTGTGCGTGTGTGCTGTGTGTGTGTGTGTGTGTGGTGCGTGTGCGTGCGTGTGTGCGTACGGTCGCTCTGGTGGGATGGTGCGTGTGTGTGTGTGTGTGTGATGTGTGTGTGTGGTGGTGGTGTGTGTTGGTGCGGTGTGGTGTGTGTGTGTGTGTGTGTGTTTGGTTGATGCGTGGCTGCGTCGTGCGTGCGTGTGCGTGCATGTCTGTGTGTGTGTGGTGGGGGGGGGGGTGGTGTGCGCGACTTTGTTGCTCTGCTGACGCGTCGTTCAGTGCATGCGTCTTTTGTGTGTGCGTGTCGCATGTCGTGCGTTGCTGTGTTGTGTGTGCGTGGTGCGTGTGTGTGTGTGTGCGTGCGCGTGCGTGTGTGTGTGCGTGCGTGCGTGCGTGCGTGCGTGTGTGTGCGTAGCGTCGTGCGTGCGTGCATGCGTACGTGCTGTGCGTGTGTGCATGTGTGGGTGGTGTGATGGTGTGTGTGTGTGTGTGTGTGTGTGTGTGTGTGTGTGTGTGTGTGTGTGTGTGTGTATGCGTGTGCGCGCGTACGTGCGTGCGTGCATGTGTGTGTGTGTTGTGTGTGTGTGTGTGTGTGTGTGTGTGTGTGAGGGGGTGCCTGTGCGCGCGTGCGTGCGTACGTGCGTGCGTGCGTGCGTGCGCCCGCGCGTATGTGTGTGTGTGTGTGTGCGTACGCGCGCGCGCGCGCGTGCGTGTGTGTGTGTGTGCCTGCGATCTTTTTACAGTAGTTGTGCCAAAGTCTGAAGCATTAGCACCGACAGGCCGCTCGTAGTTCCAGTCAGAGGCCACCTATGCAGCTACATCGTAGGTTCTGCTCGCCTCGTGACTGACAATGTACGCAAAATATGTCCTCGTCAGATGGTTGATTACAATGAGAAGACAACGAAGAAGAAGAAACGGGGGGGGGGGGGGGGGGGGGGAGACAGAGGGGAGACAGACAGACAGAGGCAGAGACAGGCAGGCAGGAAGGCAGAGAGACAGAGACAGAGAGAGACAGCAGGCATGCAGACAGAGACAGAGAGACAGACAGGCAGGCAGGCAGACAGGCAGAGACACACAGAGAGACAGGCAGAGAGAGAGAGAGAGAGAGAGAGAGAGAGAGAGAGAGAGAGACTCCCTGTCATGTTCACACAGTGTCACTGGTTTGCAGAGAGCATTTACCGTGCGCCTACGTGGACCACTGCACCAACGAACCGCGGAACCACGATGAGACGTTTGACATGCTGTGGAAGAACTTCCTCAGGAACTACCGCACCAACAGGTACGTTTCCTCTTTCTTTTTCTTTTTTTAAATATATTTAAAAAAAATATATATCTTGGATCAGGTGTTAACCATTTCCCCGTTCTTAAGTCTATACACAGTATCATAATTATGAAACCCTTTGCTTTCTCGACCAATGCAGGTCTTTTACGACAGCTTGCTTGATTGTTGAATTTCACGCGCGCACACGCACGCACGCACGAACGCACGCACGCACGCACGCGCGCACACACACACACACACACACACACACACACACACACACACACACACCACTACTCTCTCTCTCTCTCTCTCTGTTTCTTTAACCCCGCTCATTAACATAAAGTTATTGACTGTTCTCTGTCTAAATCCTGGAGTGGGTCAGAATACAGCTTCGCATGCTTCACCTAATGCCAAGAATATCCGCCCTAGTTATTTCTGCCTTCCCGGTTCATTCAACTACAATTTTCCCAAAACCTCTTCAACCATAAAACTCAGCCAGTCTTTTCCTCATGTGATGGGATAATAGTTCTTTCGCCTCAGTGTGACCTAGATACAATGGGTGTTAAAGATGAAGTAATTAACTTACTTTCCTAACCTGAATCCTTTGCAAAGTCGGTCAGTAAACCATAGTGCGTCTGAGCTGTGAACGTGGCTGTCTCTTTAATTTGTGTGTAATCGTGTCTAAGACGCGGAAGCCGTTTCAGAACAATTCTCTGCCCAAGCGAAAAGGCGGAAGGATTAAAGGAAAGTGAGTCCGGACAATCGAGTCAATCACTTTTACTGTTGCGGATTTGGGCGATTATAAGAGGGTGTTTTGTTTTAAACCGAAATAGGCTTCAAAAGAAAAAGGACTTGGCACGTACGTGCGTGGACAAATCTTTTCGAGGAATTTCTGGTCTTCAGCTCTTTTGAATCACTCGTATTCTTCAGTTCACGTATATGTGTGTATGTACGTGCGTGCGTGCGTGCGTGGGTGCGTGTGTTTTGTGTGAGTGAGTGAGTGAGTGAGTGAGTGTGTGTGTGTGTGTGTGTGTGTGTGTGTGTGTGTGTGTGTGTGTGTGTGTGTGTGTGTGTGAACGTGTGTGCGTGCGCGCTTGTGTGTGTGTGGAATATACACCACGCCAGTAACTGATGTTGCAGAATAAGATCGACAACAATTACCGGTATGCCTAATTATCCGCATTTGAAATTGTTTCAGGTTGCTCCTTCTCTTCTCTCTCTCTCTCTGTCTCTCTCTCTCTCTGTCGCTCTGTCTCTGTCTCTCTCTGTGCCCCCCCCCCCCCCCTCCCTCCTTCCCCCATTCTCTCTGTCATTCTCTCCAACTTACATCAGCACTTGCTTACGTCTTCGTTAAACCGATCTTCCTCTCCACACCCCAGGGCGCCCATGTACGTCAACCTGCACTCCAAATGGCTGGAGACCGGCTTCCACCTGGACGCCATGAACGAGTTCATCCAGCGCCTGACCTCCATGGACGACGTTTTCATCCTGCCCGTCTACAAGGCGTTGGAGTGGATGCGGGACCCCACTCCCATGGCGGGCATCAAAGACTTCAAGCCCTGGCAGTGCGACTTTCAGCCCAACCAGGAGGACAAGGAGTTCTGCTCCTTCACCTTCCGACCCAGGACCACCTCCACCACTCCGAGACCGCCCACCACCCCGCACCACCACTACCACAACACCCACATCGACGACGACGACGACGACGACGACGACTACAGGGGGGACGACTACAGCCCCTACGACAACGACAGGGACCACAACGGGATGCAGCGAGACGCGAGGAGGTGGGACGGGGACAAGCCGGGACGTGATGACAGGGACAGAAGGCAGGGTCACCGGAAGCGACACGGTGATCACCACGCACACAGGCCGTGGTTTCTCCGCGGTGGCGCTGGGGTTAGTCGGGCTCCGTCGTCAACAGTGGTTCTGTGCTCTGTTGTGTCCATGGTCATAGCTCTCGCTCGGAGTTGATTTTAAGTTTTATTTATTTATTTATTTATTTAATTTTATTTATTTATTTGTTAATTTATTTACTTGATTTAGTTAGTTATTTCGAGAGAGAGAGAGAGAGAGAGAGAGAGAGATTGCTGTTTATAGTACACGCGGTATTCATGTTGGAAATAAAAGCAGAGCTGCAAGCAAGTCAGATTAACAAACAGAAATTGATATGAAAACCAAAAAACAACAACACATAGCTATTGATGAGCGAGTTATTCGCAATGTTACTAGCCTCTCAATAGATAACGAAATCGCAGGCTTTCTGATGAGTATTACACAGGACCTTTGCTTCTAACCAGACATGCTACTATTACTACTACTACTACTACGGAGTTTCAGAGACTCAAAGTCCTTTACAAGAAAAAAATGCAAGGCGCAAACAAGTCAATAGATCTGTTAAACACGTTCGACAAGTATCTGTCTTGCTAGCTACCTATTTCTGGATTCAGCTTCAGTGGGTCCCCCCTCAGTTTCTTTTCTTTTTTTCTTTCTTCTATTTAGCTTTTTTTGGGGGGGGTTGGTTGTTTGTTTGTTCGTTTTTGTTTGTTTGTTTTGTTTGTTTAATTCTCTACCGTTTATACGAAGAAAAACGACAACCGATTAGTATTCCTATGTGATTATGATCTTTTGTAATAGTCATACTTGACATGCAATTACTATTTCGTTTACTTTTCCTCCTCTGAGTGTGTGTGTGTGTGTGTGTGTGTGTGTGTGTGTGTGTGTGTGTGTGTGTGTGTGTGTGTGCTTGTGTGTGTGCTTGTGCTTGTGATGTGATGTGTTGTGTGTGTGTGTGTGTGTGTGTGGTAGGGTGTGATGGAGGATGGTGTGGGTGGAGGAGGTATACAGCTGATCAACTGAATTTGTGCGTGCGTGTTTGTACCGTACTGTCGACCTGAGATGACAATTCGCGGTAGACAGAACATTACAATGTAATCACTAACTTGTGTACTGGTGTGATTCATAATCACGACAACTCGCTGGCTTGTTCAAGCTGTACCCGCTTGTTTAGATACGCCTAGCTTTGTGGAAGTCTTTATTTGCCTGTATTTATTTTTTGTCAGTTCTGTGCTAATTTGTCTTGTTTTATTTCGAACTGAACAACACATGTGTATAATATACACGCATAATCATATTATTGTAACCTTTCGTAGTCGTGTGCCGATTTGTGCAATGATTCACCGGTCCCGTTTAGCACTGCGAAATTAACGCCAATGTATTTTTTGCTACATTTCTACATTTTAGCTAACGTAACAAATGATCATGTCACGATGACCTCTCATTCTCAGCACGTCTTCACCTCTGCAACCTTTTTTCGGGTTTGGGATTCGGCTTGGAAGCGTTGACTATTGAAAGAACATTATCTAACTGGTCTGGAGGCTAACCTTGTGAAGTTTCTGACCGACGCGGTGGAGCGCATATGAGCTTTTCCGAGAGCTTAGATCACTAGTTTTATATATTATAATTATAGTCTACCATCTGGAACTGAGCTGAACAAGTCAGCTGGCTTCGCCTAGCGGTAAGGCGTTAGGCTGGTAAGCCGCAGAAGGATCGCAGGTTCGATTCCGCTTCTGCTCTCGTCTCTCTTCACGTGGACACTGTCTTGTGACTTTGTCCCTCAGATTTAATGGAACATTAAACGGCTCTCATCGTTGCCCATCTTAATGCAGGAGTCATTCTGGTGGTGGCAGTGTAGCTTTAGGTTTCGTCTCCCTCTTCCCTCACCGCCTGGGATCTCGGTCCCCGCCAGTACCTTTTCGGGGACAAGTGACTTGGCGTAACGCGTTTAACCAAACAAAATGAGCTGAACTGAAAAAAAATATGCAGTACGTGACAGCTGGGTGTAATTTTTGTATATAAAACAACGCTTAGGTGCATCCAAGCACAGCTGAAAACCACAGGTTGTCAGTCATGGACGCGCGGTATTATCATAGTTCCACATCCGTCCAAGCTGAATAAATTTCGTCGGCTGTGACACAACGATCTCTGTTTAGATCACGTGGCCTTACAGCCCCCCCCCCGCTCGCCTTTGTCTGTTTGGAATTACTGTATGGTTTAGAGGCAAGAGTACAATCAGTCAGTCTGTCTGTTTGAACCACATGCACCAGATGCGTTTGCTGGTTTAAGGGTGGAAGCTATCGGGGAAAATTTATGCATCGATCTGTTCAGCGGCTGTTTAACCACGTTGTGGATGCAATGTTTTGTATGCGAGGTGTGTGTAGCCTGACCTGTTTCACTATAAACTGGGCGATGTTCCCTTGTAACTGTGATTTGTTTCTGTATTTGTCGTTGGACGACTGCTCACCACTTGCTTTGCTTCTGTGGTCATTATCAGGTGTCTGCTCGCGCTCCCTCTTTTCTGTATTCATAGAATCATGCGTGCAAAGATTATAATGTTTATGTTATAGGCCGAATCATTATAGAGGGTGTGTTTGTAAAAAATCATTCGCCAAAAATAAAATAAACATATATGGCTGCTTGAGATGAGACGTGAAATTATGAATACGAGCAGTGTGTGTGTGTGTGTGTGCGTGCACGTGACAAAGAGCGAGGTTGAGTGTGTGCCATCCTGTGCGCATAGCATACAATTTGATCTCAAGTCGGCATCAAACATACAAATAAAGTATATTTAATGTTTAAAAAATGCAAAAACGAGAGAAAAGATAACTGGTCCCGTAGATCATTTGAAGAATGTCATGCCAACATTCTTCCGCAAGCACTGAACACAACAACAACAGAAGATAAGTTACTTCACCTCTCGTATCATTTTTAATTTTTTTTAACCGTTTCATTGTTGTTTAAGTGTCGTTTTGTGGCCTGAAGAAGGGGATTTCCGTAAAAATTTGCATCGTGTTGTCTGTCATAATAAATAAGCGTTCTTTTGAATCTGAGAGGGGGAGGAAGAAGTCTTTTGAAATAAATATAATTATCGACGTATCACAGTTTTCCATTTCTTCATTTAGCACTCGAAGGCGTGGTTCTTTCCTGGTATGTGTTCGCGGACAGTTTCCGAAGTACACCAGTGCTTCATATGGATATAAGCTGTTTTTACCGCCTGCATTTTTTTGGTTTTGTTTTAGCTTCGAATTCCGAGTGCAGAAGAAAGATTGTGTACACGTATGCGTAACTACTTGTTGATCTCTACCCTTCTGTGACTTTACAATTATGCCAAAATTACGAAAACTGGTTAAAAACAAAACAAAAAAGAAACGGGAGGGGGTGGGAGGGGTGGAAGAGAGAGAGAAGAAGCCAGTTTCAATTCAATCTGTCATTCAAAGTTTGAAAAATCTTAGCATAAATGATGTATTATACAAGAAAACGCCAATGTGAGATCTTCGACAGGACCGGTCGGACAGACAGACCATTACACACGCATTAATTAACTTCTCACGCCACACAACTAAAATAATCACACACACACACACCACTGCCACCGTTGTTTTGATGACATTTTATTTGAAGACCCCTCTGTTGACAAAATATATAATATGAATCCCTCAACAAGCGCTACTTCAGAATGGAATGATACACTTCCGTTATTTTTTTCTCTCTTCATGTCACATCACCTTCCAATAAGTAGCGAATCAAACTTGTCGACCAACTAAACGTCCAACTGTAAACTGAACAAAATCTACCCTCCTTATCAGTTACACATAACAATAAAAACAAGTCATTCTGCCTTTAAAATGTGTGATATATTATTTACATATTGGTGGTGAATATTCACTCCCGAAGGTGCAACCCCTTTAAGGATATATAGCATTGCAAGGCTGAGCCTTCTGCCACCACCAAGATGACATGGAATGGAGGCGGACCTCCGGGCTAAATCCAAATGCCCTTGTCAACGACGTCAAGAGCAGGCAACCACGCTATGACTGTAACCGAAAACTGACGTCACACCTACACCAGGGACGCGCAGAGCAAATTATGAACTTCGTGATAATAGCATATGAATTACAATCATCAAAGAAGATGGAAAAAAGAAATAAAAAGAAAAGAGAGAAAAAAAGGAGCAATTTCATAACAATGTATCACAGGTTCATTCACATGACTCCATTTAGATTGCAATCAAACGTATTTCCCCCAAAATGCAGGCTATGCAGCTGAAACAATGAAGGTGAACGAAAAGAAGGGCAGAGAGCCTCTGAAAGGCGGAAGCAAATCCCAGGTAAAAGGAAGGCCGTAAAAAAAGAAGAAAAAGAAAAGAAGAAAGAAAAAGAAAAAAAGAGAAAAAAAAAGGGGGGTTCAGACAAAAGACCATCCAAAATCAAGCTGGGAAGCTTCATACATGTCACTCCCTCCCCCCTCCCGGTGTATTTTCTTCCGCTGAGTTACAACTGAAATATGTGACAAACACAAAAAGTTTGAACTATACTGGGAAGACTACCAAGAAATACAAGTTTCAAGATCATCTGCATTTTTATTTTTCAATAGTGACCAGTCCTAACGTGCGGCTGCTGTTACTACAAACTGAAACGTCAAATTCTGACGCAACCAGATAATGACGGAAGATAACGATTGTCGGCTTCTATGTCTTAGAGTGCACCACACTGACAGTGAAAGAAAGAGCCAACATCTACTCACGTGACATCTACTCATCCAACACAACAACGCCTTCACACATTATACGGGTAAGGCTGGATTTAACACCTTTAGGTATGACACGGTCTACCACTAAATACTGACCATGAACCAAGCCTGTCCCTCATTCCAGTACATCCCATAAAATAGAAATCTACGAAGGGGGTCAGCCCCTTATAAAGTTCAGTTTACATGCACCTCAAACGCAATAATAATAAAAAATAAAAATAAATAAGTAACAATACTGAGATTCCCCGGAAATTTTCCATGGCAGACTGATGCTGAAGTTGACCAAGCAGCGGGTTTTAACGCCCAGCTAACAGCGCAGGTCACATCAGGGCAAGTTGATTACAAATGGCTATAGCGGCAGTTCCATGGAACTCGGACGTGTAAAGTCAATTCTAAAATGTTTGTCCATGTTCTTGTGCCAATGCATCTGACCCCACACTTTTCTCTCTCTCTCTCTCCCCATCAAGTGATCTACCACCGCTCAAAACTGGTCTGATTCGGCCAGACAGCCAATGTTTCTCATATAAGTGTTCCTATTATTGCTCTTAGCCATAATCATTGCATGAAGAATTATGCCTTCCTACACTTTGCCAGCCAGCTACCTGTGCACCTGATTCTTGTGCACAGACAAAATCATTGGATCAGTGTGATTTTCTGCACAAAGGAAGCGTCAAAGCATACCAGAACGTGGAAGTTCAAAGTTTTAGAAGCAGCTACTTATTTTTCTGTTGCTGTCATCAAAGTTTTGAGCTAGTTAGTTAGTTAGTTGGTGCTCTGAGCCCAGTCAACCATATAGGGTTATATCAGCGGTACATCAAAGTTTTGAAGTATGTAACAACCATACAAAGTTTGAAGTAGATAGTAGACTGGAAAGAATTTACCAAGCAATACAACTCTCGAGCTTTACTTTCCGGTACCGAAAATAAAGTCAAGTAAGCCGGTTACAGGTAAAAAAAATAAAACAACGACAACAAAAGCCACCCAATCAACAACCCCAGGTTGCCTTACTGACAGAGCAACTGCAACACTTGGTCTGATCATCTTCAACTTTGCCCGCTACGGACATTTACGAAGTGGTAACAGCCACAGGATGAATACAGGGGTGGTAGGCCATGAAAGCGTGCGGCGACAGGAAGAAACGGGAGGCCCTAGGGACTCGCTCAATGATGTCATTGTACCAGAAAATAAACTATGTACAACTTTCAGATTAGTTTGTACAAACATACACCACAACACCTAAACAGGGTTTTTAAAGGAAAATGCACAACTTCATGGGACTCGCATGGCAGTGGGTGTTTGCAAAACACAAAAGTCACGATTACGACTGCAAGACTGGAAGGAATTAGCTGCACCAATTCAGACTGTGTCCCGACTCAATGCCCAGTAGCAGCAAAAACCCTGGCAGCCCACGTGCAGTTATGACATTCTCCCTTAAAGATGCAGCAGTGGACACAAGCATCGTATCACAATATCTTTGCACTCTCTGAACGAAACAAACAAAAAAAGAAACCCAGCAACATACAAACAAATGAACGACAACAAAAAGGACAAAGTCTAGTAGTGGACACTTTGATACATGTTCCACAACAGACACTTTGGGACATATGCTATCTTTAACATGTTTTGTTTGCATCAGCATGGTTTCTACAGTTGCTTTATTTCTGCTAGCTTTTCTTTTTGTTCTTCTTTTCTTAAATATATATATTTTAGTGTTTTTTTCTTTATATATATATATATATTAGTGTTGGTTAGTTTTGTGATATTAATCACTTGAAATCAAAACTACATGGGGAAAAAACAACAACCACAACCCCCCCCCCCCATGCAAATAGTGATACTAGAAAATATTAAACATCACATCAGAAAACAGTCGTGTGGTGGGAAAACAAATCAAAAAGAAGGAGAAACAAACAAAAAACAACCCACAAACAAGGTAATAAAATACAATTCCCTTGCTTTTTCTTTTGAGACCATCATTATTATTTCACATTTAATTCCTGTTGACAAATGAAATCCTCAACCGCACTGTTGTACTGGAAGGTGATGGCAGTAAATGAATACACACACACATGAATCTACAGGCTGCAACCCAAAAGAATCCATCAATGTCACATCATGCTGACACCTGAATGCCAAACAAAACAAATGCACCCTTTACATCTCACACTCACAGGGCTCAGTCGTAAGCATTTCCAGTGTCAAAAGAACTAAAACAGAGACAGGTGGAAAGCAAACACACGATTTCTATGTGAAGACAGCTGGTGTTGAAAAAAATCTCTATGCATATAAAAAAAGAACAAAGACAGCACCACCACCAACTACTTACTGTCTGCACCACAAATTCTACCTGCCTACCTGAAAGAGATCAGTATGTTTTCAAACCCTATTTGTAAACTTCTACAAGGGCCACTCTTTTTCGAGATCACTCCTTTGTCCACTGTTAAAACCTACACTCAGAGCACAGCCTACTGGCCAACTTCTCCTTTCATCTCTGTCAGTTGCTTACACCCTACAAAGGAACTCCTGTACACCAAGAGTCATTTTTCTCCCAGAAAAAAGCTCTCAGGTCACCGTCAGGTAGTCATTTGTAATATTAAGGGAAAGGTTTCAGAAAGAGTTGTTACAAAAGAAGAAGAAAAAAGTGGTCCTTTTTCAGGGGTTTCTCTGTGCAACAGGCATGGGAGCTGCTTCAAAGGACACTCTGAAAACAAGGAACTTCTTCAAAGGAAACTCTGAAAACAAGGGAGGTCCGGGGGCAGGCCCTCCAGGAATCCCCCCCCCCCTCCCCTCCAAGATCAAAATATATGCAATCTGAAACAAAAGGAGGCCCTGAGCGCTCGTGCAGAATCAACACACAGGGGAGTTAATTAGCGCTCAAAATACAAAATACGTAAGTACAACAACAATAACCTGAGTCGCCTACGGTAACCCTCATCTGGCATGCGTGTAAATACAAGGTACACAAACTCCACCAGAGGTACATCCTCTTGTGTGTTGGTTCTACGCAATCTGAGACTATCCCAAGGTCATTTTTATGGAAATAAAGATAATTGTAACATCATGAAACTGCATGCTGATGAGATACTTCTTCACCGCCTCACAGACTTTCACTTCCTGCTCAACTGATCTTCTTCTTTTGAAGTGACCTCTTCATCATACTGAATATAATGTCACTGTTAGTGTTACAGATTATGAGCAGAAAACAAACTCAAAACACACACAAGTTGCAAACAAACAGTGTGTTTTGAGTGTCCCACCAGCTTTTCATGTCTCCAACTACACCAATCTGGCTACCCTTTACTGATACCCACTCCCATTTATTGGCACAGGCTCAGTTGTTGAACTTTTCACCACTAACAACTTGAGCGAAAGACATGGTGAATCTTTCTGAATATTCTGCATATTCGCTTTCTTCTGTTAAAACATGGTGCAGAAGCATGCAGGAATGCCTGTGTTCAGCACTGATGTATGCTTGCAAGAGTAACAGACAGTGGCTGTGTTTACAATTAAAGTGACTAAGGTGGGCGCTAGCCACATGTGAACACACTCCAAATGTTTTATGGGTATTCACTATTCAGTGCTGAGCTAAAACCAGTGCTTACCCCCAATTTCTAGGCACCCAGTTCTCCTTTACTGCCTCAGAAATGTGCGTTTTTGTGGACAATTCCCATGCCTGGTGCAAAGACTCCAAACTCCAAATCCCCCCCCTCCCCCCACAAACCTCCAAATCAAATGGCACAATTCTAACAGTTAAAGCGTGAAGTCAGCTACACAGTTGTTAGACATTGCTAATGAAAAACAAACAAACAAAACACACCTTGCCTGCCAATAACCATATCATCAAATAAACTCGCCATGTAGTCTACGTACAGCTGTATTCTGATCCCCAAAAAGATGGAAACCACAACAAAAATATGTCAGCAAAACTGTTAATTATGGTGGGCCATAAACACCTGAGCACACACAAACAAAAATTGTGAAAGTTCAACCAACCATCGTGGAACAAATGTGTACAATACATATGAGCATAATGCATTTGTGGGTACTAGTATACACAGACCAGATGTTATTCCAGCAATGGACATGTCAAGTCTTTTACTAACATTTGAATGCGATCATATATACACAGTAATGGACACTACCAATAACTTGACTATGAAACACCAAAACTTTACATTTCTTGCATTGTCAGCTATTAGCTGGGGTAAACACACTTCTCTCTCTTTTACTTAAACCTACAGATCAACACATTTACAATGTATTGGAACTCTGGGTACCCAGTAATTATTGGCATTACCTATAATTATAATGGCTCACAATATAAATCCTCACAACAATTTATTTGTTCCCCAACACTTATTTCAGAATGCTCCAACACTCCTTTGTCTCAACCAGTTGTAAATATACAAGCTGCTGACTAAAATGGCAGAGAACTGTAAACAAAAGCCAAGTGAACCAATTGGCCCATGCCTTTAAAAACAAAACAAATACAAAAAAATAAAATAAAAATCCCCCAATATTTCAGAAACACACTGACCCAAGAAATCAAGGTCACCATAGACAGCTGTAGCACACATCCATCTACACCACTGAAAACTTGGTGTGAAAGTGAGTTTCATACAAGTCATCACTGGAGCTTTCTCACTGAAAGCCAAAGGACAGAAACTACCAATAAAATCAAACATCACTTGCACAGGATGAGCGTGTCATAATTTTCCTATTTCTGAAACACAGCTTTATGTTTTGAAACTCTGAGTAATGTGCTTTTAATTAGTCAAAATTCATAGGACAAGGGGGACAATCTAAGAAATGGTCGACACTCTCATGAACCATCACATGTACGCATGACGTGCGAAGACCATTTAACCTGCACAGGAATCAGAAAGCTGAATGTACAAAACCCAGGCCTAAACTGAGTAAGAACGAGATGTTTTGTTAGTAAAAGATACCTAAAAATGTTTTTAAAAAATCCCTTGCACAGAACAAAACCAAAGCAACAGGTCAGAAGATCCTGTCCAGACAAAACCTGGCAACACAAACAAACGCAAAGACAGACAATGACCAATTGACAAGACAATTCCATTGTGGGGCGCAGAAAAAAACACCACGTCCATAATTTCAAACAATACACAATCACTTAATTCAGACACTGGCACAAGACAACGTTAGATTACACAAACTTACAGTGCCAACACCACAGCAACATGTCAAGAAAACACCCAACAACAACAGTTGATGGGAAGTGTCACTCCACACCTTTGAGAAGTGTAAGCAACATAAGCCACTGTACAGCGTACAAGCTGACAAAAACAATAAGAGTAAAACACACACATATATCACTATCAATTAACAAGCGTGCATCCTGTTGCATGGATGTTCATCAACAGAACTTGCCTTAGTGCTGGATTCAACCATCCACCACTCAACATGAGCTTATTCAGTAAATGGTTTCACCAAAAACGCTCAAAACAACATACTGAAACCATCTACTTTTCTACTCCATCTCACCACAGATGGCAACAGACAAAATTAATGGTTCCATAACACATGGGAAGAAAATAAAAACAGAATAAGTTTTATAGTGAAGCAGTGTACAACTGAGGTGTTAACAAATTATAAAAACCTACTGCTGTAACTACACCACTATAAATTTCAACTTGTTTTTGCTTAATGTCCCTTTTCTCTCCAGAAAGATGGCTATAACCAGTATGACATACCAACGCCTACCAAAGTATATTGCGCATGCGCGCGCACACACATGCATCGTTTTCCCTCTCTCTCCAGCCATCACTCTGCCATTGGCTGTTAAAGCCTCAGTTCCTGAAGGTGTACTCTTCAGGCTGAAAATCAACTCCTGTGCACTCACACCTACCTCAATTTGACCACAACAAATGTGTTGGTGGTGTGGCATCATAGCCCTCAGCTCAACAATTCACCATTTACTTAGGCAAAATCAACGCAAAACAGCATGTGCTATCAAATTGTTGTGGTTGGAAGACCTGAAGAGTTACCTCAGTCTGTGTGAAGTTTCAGGTACAAACTCTTGGTCATTTACCTGAAGGGAAGCTAGCATTCCAAAACGTGTTGTAGCAGAATTGTAATGTTTACTGGTCAAAGGCTTGAATTCAAATAATTTCAAAAACTTGTGTCAGCTATTTATATTAGTCACCGCTTTATAAGCAATTCATAGGTTAAACAATTCCCATACAGAGGCTGACTTGTCAAATTACTTGCAATAAATATACACCTACCAAAGGAACAAAATGAAAATCTGAAAAGAGTAATAAAATGGCCTCCAGCCTGCATCCATTTCAGCCCACGTATATATGAAGAGCAAATAAAACTAAAGGCCCATAGCCCCTAATCCCCGATTTACTAAAGAGTCCTTAAGTACAGCTCTCCTTCGACATGCACGAGCCACAAAAAAATTCGACAACAGCTAACTGTTTACATTTACCTTTAGATCTGGAAATTCCACTGTTTCACCATCAGTGCAACACATGTGGTGTTAAAAACTCGAAACTGACAGGACACTGCATGACAACATGTCAGTTTCGAAGAGTCAAAGTTCACTTTGAGAGCAGCAGTCGTCAGTGACCCAATAACCCCTTCCCATTCAAGATTTTCTTGTCCCGTCTTTGCCATCTGTGTTAATGACGCCTTCTGTGGCATGAATCCAAATTATCTGAATAATTTGTGGTCACTATGATCAGATTCAATGGTATATGGGATGGCTTCAGTCCATGCAAGAATTTGTTTTCACCACAACAGGAGCCTCTGTTGGTAATGACAGCATTAGAGCTGCCATTTTTATGAGGCGCTTAACTTGCTTAAACATTAAAAAAATGAGTCTATAACCTTAAATGCCTCTAGGCCAGCTGAATACAAATACTCCATGCATGTTAAAAATTTTTAACAGCCCTCATGGACCTTAAACTGGTGATCAGTTCAAAATGATTTTCAGTTTCATTTCTTCTTTTTTAAAATACTTTTTAACTTTGGCTCTCTTCTATCTGCTTGGGCTACTTTGAAGGAGAACTGAAGCTTAACATTTTCAATCTGCCTTAACACCAGTAAGATGCATACAATACTCATACACATCTCTTTTCTCATTTACAGTGGATTTCCTAATCAATATATTGGACACAAAACAACAGAAGCTGGTCAAACAAGACTGACAAATTTGTGAGATGATAAGTTATGATGAAATCTCTTGCTTTGAGTGAGGTACATACTCAACAAAATTCACCAAATCATAAACCCCCATGATGAATGAAACAAATGAGCACTGATTCAGAAAGAGTCTAGTAATTTACATACTTTTGTGGCAGAACATCTTGGAAAAACAAAAACAAAAATACCAATTGCCATAGTATCACCATTTAGTCCCATTCAGCACTTCAGGCGCACAGATGCACACACGCACACGCATCACCACATACACACACCACGCACAGGCACTGTGTCTACCCCATCATCACACCATGTACACTACTGTACACACCATGGATATATTTGTTTAGCTAACCACATCCCTAAACGTGACAAGGCGAAAGGCTCTTTTATCAGTCCACAATACCTTGCCATGGAACCAAACAAAGAAAGGAAGCTAGCACTCCAAGAGTAAGAACACAGAGAGAGAATGTAACTTGGTGATTTATGCCCAGTCAACCATTTCAGTTATACCAGGAGCAAGAGAGAGAGAGAGAGAGAGAGAGAGAGAGAGAGAGAGAGAGAGAGAGAGAGAGAGAGAGAGAGAAGCAGTAGGGTGAGGTGTGGGAGGGGTGGAAACAAAATAGTAAGTTAGAAGTTGGATTTTAATGTATAATGTCCTGTCCAATACACAGGGTCACCTCAGAATAAGAGGGGGAGGGGGGGGGGGGGTGGAGAGGAGAGGAGAGAGAAAAAGAGAGACAGAGACGGAGACAGAGAGCGAGAAAGCGTTAACAACAATGTAGAATAGACATCAGATTGTGCAAATAGGCTGGGGAGAGGCAGAAGAATGGCGTGTCACTTTGTCATGGCTGAAAACACTGCCCACATCATTTCGTTCGCGCCTTCCTTCATGCTCTCCACATCCAGATCCAGGTCAAGCAACTCTCGTACACGTTTCATTGCCACTTCGTAGTCATCATCCGAGAGTGGTGCAAAGGCATTTTCCAGCACATCAGATGTGTGGGCCAGGAAGATGAGAGAGAGGAGGCGGCGGTCCATGCGGTGTGGGTCGTTGGTCCAGCGGCTCAACACTGCATCCTGTACCCTCTTGATCAGCTTCTGTTTGACGCCGTTGTCCGTCAGCGGATGGGTAGTCATGTCGAATAGCAGAAAGTTCTGTTTTTCTGTTGTACACACACCTTTCTCCACCAGATTTTTGGCAAGGCGTTCCCGGACATTGCGCAGCTGGTACCGGAGCTTGAGAGGATTCCACGTCTCACCTGCAAGCACACAGTAGGGATCATTAAAATCATTCAGTTCAGGCATTCAAACTGCTCCCATCACATTTACATTGTTCCACTCTCAGTAGGTAGGACCAGCCTCTCTTTAGCGCTGGGTAACATGGCTGTCGCGAGGCAAATATTGCTCATTTTCAACTTGTCGTATCTGCCTTGTTTTGTGCAGTTTGTCAATAAAAACTGTCAGGTGAAAAAACGATCTTTTTACGACCTGTTGATGCCATTATTTTGTGCGTGAATGATGTATTGTGAGTTTGGAAGAAGTTTTAATGAACACACCAAGCGGTCGGAAACCGAGCGTGGTTCTGACGTCGAAAGTCAGATGAGCGAGGTCGGAAAACGGTTGCGTTGGAAAACCGTTGGGAACTTTTACAAGAAAAACGTACACATATGAAGTTAATATTTTTAGAAAGACGAATTCCCGTAGATTTATCCGTTATAAAATTCGTTAAAATTCTTCGTTTTCGACTGCAGCAAAAACTGAGTTGAAAAATACGTTCATTTTTACCGTAAATTTACACCAAGAAAGTTTGAATGCACCATATTCAATTTGGTATCACTGGAAAGATGAATTTTCGCTCTTTAAAACAGTGTATCGTTTGATCCGGAAGCGAGTTCTTGTAAGAGTTCCCATGCAACGGAAAGTGGAGACCCCGTAGATTTTGTCGTCTGCTTGATCGCTAAAATCTGCGACTATGGGAGTGGCGCACAAGATGCTCACCCTGGAGGAATTGGAAAGAAACCGTGGTAAGTTTTTTATTTTAGCGATAACTAAGTGAGTTTCCAACACAACCATAACTGTATTATTGCGCTGTTTACATCTCTTTGAATGCAACTGAAGCAAATTCGTTGTGGTCTGGTCGTAGTTTGAACAACATTACAGAGTTATCTCCTCATTATTTCCTCCGAAATGCAAACTGCTGTAAAAGTAGTAATTTCTTTCCCCGTAAATCCGAACTGACAAAAAACCGATGTATGGTGTATGTTCTCAACAGTGAATTTTTTAAAAGTAAATTTAGCAAGTGAATGATTTTTTAAAAATATATTTGTTTTTCTTGTCAGGGACAATAACTCTGATTCAGCTAGCAGACGATGCAGTCACGAACCAATATGTTTTTTACAGTAGATCTGCTCATCTAGACAAAACAAAACAAAAGCGAGCCACCAGCCAAAATTAATGGTATATTGAGAGTCTGGAATTGTATTTGCTTCTGAAAATTAATTTCTTCTTTTTCCCCCATCTTCTTTCTCTTCACCTTTTGTGCACATGGAAGACCTGGCACACTGGCTCAAAATTACATGATTCTTTCAATCTTTGTATATATAATAATAATAATTACAAGGGGGGATTTAAAAAAAGAGAAGTAATAATGACAAGTTTTTTTTTGTTTGTTTAACATTTTACAAGCATGATTGACAAGACAGACTATGGTAACAAGACAGAAGTAACTAAGTCAATAAGAAAGACTGAACAGGAAACAAATAAACACACACACACACACTTCAAGAGCCACATCAAATGTGGGGGTGGGAGGGGGTGGGGGAAATAAAATAACTCACAGAGCAACATTAAATAGTTTTGAGCATGTCAATTTTTAAATGTCATTGAAGTGGGACTCCAATTTTTGTTAGTTTCCTTAATAATCCAGGTCTTTTATCTAAGGTAGGGAAGTTTTTTGTTTTTAAATACTGTCAAATAATGGCTAGAGCGACTCCAGTTGGGGTTTTACTTCTGGGATTGTTTCAGTAGCTGAGACTGGTAGTAGCAGTCAAATACCTGTAAATTAGTTCTTGTCTGCTTCCTTTTGTTTGTACCTTTCTGACGATTTATTTCTCAGGTTATTACTGCATGATTCACACAAAGTCAAGTAAGTGTTATTTACAACTAAACTTCAGAATTTGATGATTTAATCGGTGAGTATTAAGTGTATTTAATTGGTAAGTATTAAGTGTTAGTGTGCTGTTTATGTTGAAATAAATCTTTTTTACCTGTTTGTTTATATATTTCTTTGTTAATAATTTCAGAGGATGTTCAGTTTCATCATCTTGAGGAGATAATTGGTCCTAGAAAGCGAGGCAGGCCCCAACATCTACCACGAGGCCACACTTGGACTGCAGTTTTTAACTTCATTTCCTCATTCAAACAAGTATACATATATCTAAATTTTGCCTATATTTCCTTATGCTGTGCATTTTCCTTCTCTGATTAATGCTGAATCTGCAGATACCAGAACCATGGCTGTATCTCTTTCCATTCCAGAGTTTGATTTGCTTTAATGCTATTACCATCAAAGATTCGCGGGATATTTGCACCCTTTTTTCTCATGGAAACTTGCCTCTGTAGGTAAAATTTAGCTTGCACTTTTTTAGACTTGTGAATTTGTATTGTCTAATTTATGCTGAATCAGTTGATACCAGAATTATGGTTGTACCTCTTTCCATTCCCATGTTATGTTTGATCTTGTCATGGTACTGTCAAAGATTGGTGATCGGACAATGTCAAAATTAGTGAATTTCCATTTTTGGCATTCTGCATCTCCAATATTTGAGTAAGGATGACTACCGAAAAAATTGTGTTTAGTCTATGTAGTGCAGACACTGTGTAAAACAAGTTGGGTGGCTGTGTGACCAATAGTTTTTATGCTAGAGCCATACAAAAATGACATTTTGTAAAAAATGCATAAAATGGTGACTATTTGAAGGGTGATATCTCAAAAAATATTATAGATAAATTAATGAAATTTGGCTTGTGACCCTCTTGTTAATGGATTGCATTGCTTGCTTTTCCAAATTTGGCTGGACCTACCTACTCTCAGTACAAACAACAGAAACAGCTCAATATCGAGTTTTGCTGCACCAAATCAAAACAATACTGTTGATCTTTGTTGTGGCTGATGTTCAACAAATCAATTCCTCAAGATGATCGCCCTGATATAACCCATTGTTGTTGTCATGGTTGGCTGGGAAAAATAAGTCACCCAGATGTTGGTTTGATGCAAGTTTTATTAACAGTTTTCATTTCCACTTTCACTCATTCAACACAACCAACTAATTTAGTAGAAGTGTCACTGTATTAATTTGGTAAATTGACATGGTGAATGACAATTCATTAGCAGGATGAGTAATCCTGTAAAATTTAACCAATGCCTCCTCCCACCCCTCCCCCAGCCATGTGGTGCACTGGAGGCTTATCAAAATGTTTGACCTGTTAACTCTAAATGGTTATCATTCCTCTCTGTATCACTGCCAAATGATTAAAACTACATGTCTATTAAAAGGAATCAGAAGTAGCTAACTTAATGATTTATGCTGTTGATTACTATGGTTATATCAAGGCAAAAAAGGTATCACAAAGATGGACTGTTTGCAACCAAGAGTGAAGACTGAAGATACCCCAGAGCATTTGTGGTGTGTAACTATGGGCTTGTTTGTGTGTGTTTTTAATTTAAATAAGTTCCAAAAAGCTTATGAGTAAGTAGTTGTTAACTCCTGTTTCACATGTTTTTAATGTGTTTGTACTAAGTTTGACCCTCAGGTTTCTTGGCATGGGGTCATTTTGACTTTCATTTAAATTTCTGTAGGGAGCACTGACACTCAGTGACAGGAAAAAAAAAAACTTTTCTCAAAACGTTAATACTTATAATAGCAATAGATTATAAACCCAACAAAACACTGATTGTCAAATTTATACAAAATCAGCACAAGCAATAACAAGCATCAGGATCCTCAAACAATGCCTGATTCCCCCTCCCCCCCCCAACCAAAATAAAAACAACACACAAAACCTCACCACTTAAGTACTCAATCCAACTTTGGACCGTTTCAGCTGGTTGCGTCTCTTTGATGTGCCTCAAGGCTTCGTCCAACAAGACATCCCCCGTTGGCTGGTCCGATTTGCATAGAACTTTGCGGTTTGTAAGGCTGCGTCGTCGCATTCCTCCCTTCTCCAATTCGATGCGACCTCTCAGAGACAATTCAATCAGTATGCATCCCCGTAGACCTGATGATATACAGTCATTCCAGAAAGATGTGTAGCCCTGAAAGCAAACACCAGTCACCATCATGATCATGTAATCATTAACCTGTCAATTCCATGCTCCATAATTTGGGTGAGGAACAGGAAGTGCTCAACAGCTGTGACCATTTAAAACTTTTAACCATTGAAACACTCCACTGGCCAGCTGGCCCCAACATTGATCATTACAGAGGCTCATTTAAAAAAAAAAAAATCAAAACTAACAGAAAAATCTGTAGATAGATCAAATATCAAGCTGACCCAGAATGTCACAGGATTGGCATCCACCAGTAATTTATGGTACTGCACCAGTTAAACTTAACATCAGCATATTTAGGCATGGGAACTATTTGAATCAAATCATCTATGGGGGTCTGGAGGCATCACCCCTCTCCCCCTCCCCAGGTTTCCCCAAAAGATCAAAGTCTATGCAATCTGAGGCTATCCTGAGGTCTTTCTCATGGAAATAAATTCAACTTTTCCGTCTGCACTGCCACCAACTAGAACCACCTCAGTGACAACTAGGTGAAGGCTCCCACATTTCAGGACTTCAAATGACTGATTGCCACCCCAACCGCCATCTAACTCTCATGCACATGCCCCTCCTGTCACATCTAAACTGAAAGTTACTTAGTTAGGTCCTTTGATGTATGAAATCAAGACCAACAACTGTAATTTCACGGAATCCTGCGCCGATGCATTCCTTCTTCACTGCCTCACAAACTTTCACTTCCAGCTCAGCTGATCTTCCATAAAGTGACCTCATTAGTCACTTTGAAGAGTATGTCACTGTTTGGGATTGCATAGCAGTTCAAAAACAAACAAAAAACAACAACATGCAATGTATACTTGTAAACAAACATTGAGTTTCCAATGTCTCACCAACTTCTTATGTATCCGACTAGACCAATCTGGCTACCAATGTCTCAGTTCTCACCAAGTTTTTATGCATCTGACTACACCAATGTGGCTACCATTTACTGGTATCCACTTCCACTTCCATTTACTGGCACAGCCGCAGTCGCCAAATGTTTTGCTACAGTTGACAACTTTGAATGACAGACATAGTGAAGCTTTCACTTTCAAAATGTTCTGAATATTCACCTATTCTCTGTCAAAACATGGTGCAGAAGTATGTAGGAATAACTGCATTCTGCACTATTGCCTGCCCATGAAAGTAACGGTCCAAAGCTGTGTTCACAATTAAATTTAAAGTGACTAAGATAGGCGATAATCATGGGTAAATTGGTTCCAAATGTGGGTATGTATTCAGTGCAAAGCCAGCACTTTTTTTCTGGGGTATCATCAGAATCATATGCAACAGCTCAGCAAGCTGTCTGTTCTTTGACATTCAATGTGTATAAACATTTGAGCCATGTCCTGTTCCAACCTATATGATAATGAGTATATGCTTTGAACCACCATCACCTTTAGTTCTAGCCCCACCAAAATCTTTCATGGTGATGGTATGACTGACTCTACTGGATTAATAATAACATGATAATATGTTGACTGACACTGACACACCAGACCACTAATCAATCAGCCATTTCAGACTTTATCATATGTCCTTGAGTAGTCAACCAGCACAGAGCTAGTGGAAGGAACTGGTTCAAAATGATCATCATGGATAAAAAAAAAGAAAAAAAGTCAGAGTTTCTTGCATTGTCTTTTCGTGACATTATGCTGAGCTGAGAAATGTGGTTAGAACCATATGACATGTAACTGAATCTTTGAATGGCAGGAAACTTGTAATGCCACCTGAAAGGCAGTAAACTACCACTGACCATGTCACCCACCCTGGCCTGGCAGCTGTTAAAGTTGATATTTTCTAACAACCGACTTCACACCCTGACATCAGGGTGACAGAGATGGAGCAGGAGAGATACTACTTCTTAGTTACTACTGAAATCTTTCAGTTAAAACACATTCTTCTGTCACAGACATCAAGACATATTTGCATACAGTAAATGAATGGGTTTTGAGCAGTTGTGTGAGAGGGGTTTACATAAAAATTCATGTTGTTTTTCATATTTGTGACCCCTCTATATCATTTTGCCTGCAAGTTGTATTCTGGTGTATATTACGGTCAACATAATTATTTTTAAGACTGTTGCAGGTATTGGCCTGGCTTGTTTTCCTCAGTTATCTGGTGCTGTTTTCTACTCCCAATGTTTACCTAGAACAGTAGAACTAGAAGAACCCTCACCACCATTTCCTGTTGACCTTGCCTGTATCGATGTGTACATGCCGCGCCTGTTTCCACGTGTGTGCTGTGTGCGTGCATGTTGTGCGTATGAAATAAGTGAATGTGTATTTTTGTTAAATTTTTATTTTATGTTGTAGCATGTTGTCACTATTCTTGCTTGTGTACACGCCTTGGGCTGTTAAAATATTTTGATAGGTAGGGCGCTTACAAATTTCCATTACTGTTATTATTATTAAGTTTTTGATGGAATATACTTATAATAGTTATATAGTGTTCTGCAAAGTTCGTGACCCATCAATGACAGAAAACTGACTCCAAGTCCCAATCCAATTCCTGTGTGAGCATTTTTCTGTTTTCAGCAATAATATTACTACTAATATTCTCAAGTACAGAAATAATATTTGATCACATATTCACACTGTGTTTATCTGTGACTCGCAATCACATACTCACAATTACACTTTACAGATGTGTTACTATTTGGAAAGCTGATGTAAGGAGCCCACAAATCTCCTCTGATTGTTTCAGATTATCCCTACAACTTAGTACAACTACAAGTACTACTACTAGCACACATCCTGAGCCAGCCTGATCGATCATGGAATCCATGATGGATCAGCGTCACAGTTGTCGGAGTTGAGATTAACATTAAATATTGCTAAAAAGCACCAGTTCCGTCAGACGTTAACCAGAACTCAGAAGCTGTGTGACAGAGGAAGGGGGACCTAGGTCCCCGTCCCTAACAGTCCGTACAGTCTCCGTGGACGTAAACTTAATCAACACTGAAGAAGAAGACGGAGAAGAAGAAAAAAAGGGGAGAAAAAAAAATTCAGTGCTGTGATGTGAACGACACAGAGACGACAGTCGCTGGTAGATAAAATCCACACACAAAAATGACGCATTCCCCCGAACATACAAACAATTCAATCACTCAATATAATACCGAGAACGTCAACCTAAAGCCTAATAAACGGCAAGCACCTCTCGGTCTTTCAAGCCAAGAAGCAGAACTTCTTCCATGAGGGTCAGTCGTGTCTCTTTCGAGTCGTGGTCTTCTTCCTCTTCCTCGCCATTAGCCAGCTTTTCATCTCTGTCATCCATACCACCATCTGCACCTTGAGTAGCACTCGCCGTCCTACGTTGGACGAGGCCACTCGAACGCTGATAAAGCGACATCGTGACAAAGTCTGAGTAAAACCAACTAAACGTTTGTAAATATCCTGCCTAGCCCCGAGCTACAAATATGGCCGACGACTGTTTAGACGTCAATGTTTTGCGAGAAATAACGAGAATGACTATTGCCGCAATAAAAAATATCCGTTCTTGAACAGAAAGTGTCAGCATGAAATATTAACCGGTTCTGTTTCAAATATGTTTATATTACTCAAGCATTTGCAATTTCATAATATTCTCGACTTGATGAGAATTAGCATATCGTCTGCTACTGTCGTCTGCCACTTGTTATCGACTGATTTGCATAAATCTGTTCGAACGGGCTGTGCTTGAGTATAAAATGAAGCTCATAATTGCATATTACCCCTAAATTCTCTTTGAAGTATCGATAATATTCCACTGCAAATAAAAATGTAGGTCAATGATGGTGATTTATATAAGCACGCAGTGCCGATCAGGACGTCAGTTCTGGACTGACCGATAAGAAACACACAACATTCTCGTGTTTTTGATGGAGCAACGTTTGAACTTGAATTAAATTTTAGGACGATAATTTGAAAAGAAAAATCTGTCTGATCAACTTTTCTATGTGGATTAGATAAATATATTCAATTATTTTGATTTTTGTAGCCACTGCCGGGACAGACAAAATCGGACCTGATATAAGTATTAGTAAGGAAAATTGAATAATATTACTACTACTACTACTACTACTACTACTACTACTACTACTAATAACAAAATATTATTACTTTTAATTTGAAACATGATTAAGACAATGATTTAGTTCCAGAAAGTAAATGCTGGGTCAGTTCCGCAGCAAATGTTTGTGTCCTTAGCTGCGGAACAGCACTGTATCCAAGGAAAACAGCGCCTTTTCCGTACCAACGAGCTCGACTTGGTGCGCAAGAAGCAGACGTTTGTGGAGTTATTGGCGCAAGAAATCAAGCAGCTCCATACACAACTTTGACCATCATACTAGCTACCTGTACGCCATGAGTGTTCGGACATACAATCCATCCGTTCGCGTCGGAAACTGGAATGAAGATATCCAGTTGGAAGAGGTATTTACTCTCTCTCTCTCTCTCTCTCTCTCCAGTTGGAAGAGGTATTTATTCTCTCTCTCCCTCTCTCTCTCTCTCGTTGGAAGAAGTATTCTCTCTCTCTCTCTCTCTCTCTCTCTGTGGACAAATCTTGTTTTTATTGTATGATCAACATTCATTTGCATGGGGGGGGGGGGGGGAGGGGGAGTAAATAACAATTCTGCCTCCACCCACTTTCCCCCGTTCAATTCAGTCCAAGAGGTTTTTGTTTCGTTTTTATGTTTTTCTACAATCTACATAATTTCATCTGATGATTATTGTCATCTTTTTGTCTGATAAGTATTCCAATGCTTTTCTTCTTCTTTTGTTTTCTTCTCCAGTTTGATATATAATTATATATGTCATCATGGAATTAAAAACAGAGAAAATATCATTTAAAGCAACTCTTTTTCTTGCACACCATAAATATAAGTAATGATCAAATATTGATCATGGATATTATTGGAAGAAGGAGAAGCCCATCCCTAATAAGCCTTGTGGTTTCTGTGGACCTTAAGCACCATGTTTACTTTACTTAGAAGGAGAAGAAGAAGAAGAAGAAGAAGAAGAAGATAACTGTTTGGAGATTGACTCTCTTGTTTGTGTGAGAAATTTGTAGCATACCATTCATGTAATAAGATCAAACAACAACTGTATCCCATTAAAAGTGATAGAATTGAGATATTTATTACCTCCCCCCCCCCCCCCCTTTTCTTCTTCTTTTCTTTTCCTTTTCTTCCTTTCTATTTTGCTTCTCTGGACAAGTTGCAAATTGCATGTACATGCACCATTTACCTGAAAAATCATAGACAATAAATTATCACTTCCTATTGTTTGTTGTTTCATTTTTGCTTCTTTTTAAAAGATGTGAGGTGGCCTGGGGATTTTGCTTTGTCTGCTTATAATTGTTTTCACTACTGATGTATAGGACACACTGAAGAACTTTCTGGAAAAGAGAGCAAAAGGAGAACTCCTCATCCAAAAGACACACAACCTGACAGCTGCCATGTGCAAAGAAGTGAGTATGATTCTATGAAGTAAGATACTGTTACAGTGGGCTTGGCTACTTTGAGGCAATGGACCTTGGAATTAGACATTCCCAGCAAGCAAAGATTCATCAGACCACTTTTGTTTTACCTGGTACTTTAATGAGTTTTACCAAATGAGAAAACATGTATGTCTCACTGTCAGCCTGTTGTTCCAGCTCAGTCACAAAGTGCGTGACCAGTTCCTGTTGCAAAGCCACTTGCCGGTGTAATGGAGTTTGCAGTCATTGCTAAACATTCACCAGATTGTGCTGCAGTATTTGAATGCACTCATAAAATATATACCCTACCATAAAATGATATTAATAATTGCAACTATATAAAGACAATTATGAGAAAACTTTTTAAAAAATCAGGTCTCCTGTTACATAAACAATCACTTTTTGTTTTGCTTGTTTGTTTGTATGTTTGTTCCCACATTTTGATCTTAACTAGGAGTTTTTCACAGAATGAGAAAATGAATTATATTTGTTGGATCCAAGCATTGGTACTTTCTGTTCAGGCCTATATAATTTCCTTGCCTGTGGCAAATTGTCTCAAAGCCTGAACACCATTGTGGCCATTTCATTCCTTGTCTTTTTTGTCTTTTTTTTAGCATCCTTTAAAATCACATAAAGTTGTCTCCCATACTTAATGGAACCTGTAGTCTCTTTGGTCTTGTACTGTGCTCAAGGGGAAGCTCTAGAAGACCAGGCATAGCTGTACTTAGCCCATTTGTGACAGTTGACAGTGTTCTCATCAGTGAAGTCCCACTAATCATCACTGATGCTAGTGTGGATGGGGGTGGGGTGGTGTGTGTGTGTGTGTGTGTGTGTGGTGGTTGGGGGTGGGTGGTGGGGAAGGATGCAGGTTGAAAGTATGAATGAAGAGTCAGAAGTCAGAAGTTGCCATAACATAACTTTATTACAACCCACCAGGAAACAGTGTAGGCTCTCCCCTGAAATCAAACACATGGGTGCTGAGGCAGCAGCTCAAAACAAGCCACTTATGTGGGGACACTGGGGTAGAAAGTCAAAACGCCACTAGTGGGGACACTGGGGTTTAAAGGGCATAATTTCAGATGTGAGAGGTAGATGGCCGTCCTCGAGCTGCATCTAACGAGCCTTCTGGTTTCCGTGGACGTAAAGAATTATTGAACCGTGCTTCGGCATTGGTCACAACTTGTCCCTAATATGTCAACTGACATCTGAGGACATTAAGCAACACTTCACCACCAGTAGAAAGGATATGTGCTGGCCAAGTGCGCAGGTTTTGACAACTTTGCATGTTAGGGCCATAAAACTTTTGTCCAATCAAAAAAGAGAAACAAAGAAAGGTTAAAAAAGACAATGCAATTGGTTACACTGGTAGGATTTTAAAACAGAGATAAAATCAATGGAACTCTTTAAAATCCTGGATTTCTAAGTATCTGTTTTGAAGTCTTTGATCTGTTGGGGACAGGCTGGCCTTGGACAAAACATGTTTTGGGAAGGCTGTATGGCTCCTTTTAGACATTTTTGTGATTTTTTTCCCCAGTGATATTAAAAGAGGATATTTTTTACTGAGCTGCAGAGTATTCATGTTCTGCACTGGTTCAGGATTTTATTACTGTACTGGAAATTTTTCATATTCTACACTGGTTTACTACTTCTACTGGTTAAAAAAATATATACATATTCTCCTCTGTTCATTTTCAAGTGCTTTGGGAACCAAACCCAGGACCAAAAAGAAAAAGAAAAAAGAAAAGAAAAGAAAAAAGCAGAAGAAAAAAAGAAAAGACATGAGATAAATAAGTTAGATTCTCCTTTGCAATTTTCATGATAAAAATAACCCTGCCTTTGTTTGAAATTCACAAACTTGATTGGACTCAAGTATATGATCACAACCTTGTTTTTTTGTCTGTAACAAGAAGAAAATGTCCTGGGTTTCAGAGATGTTACTTTGAAAATTTCTCACACTATTAACTATTATCACAGATTTTTCTGACCCAAATGTTTTTGATATTTTTTATTTTTTTGGTTCTGTCAGTTGGAGCTGAGTGTATCACAAGACTTTTCCATCCACATCGGTGACCATGTGATGGTGAAGTGTCCTGCAGCAAAAGACCAACAGCAATACTGCAGAGATGTTGAGCCTCGCAAGGATTGCGTTGTTGCTATCAACGTCACAGATGCCACGGCACTCCTCCAGAAAAACGTCACAGGGCCTGTTGTTGCCACAGGAAATCAGGTCATCTTGCCTAACCAGCGCACCGTCTTTTGTGTGGAGAGGTATGTGCATACATAATTACATTGTGTGTGTGTGTGTGTGTGTGTGTGTGTGTGTGGGTGGGTGTGTGTGTGTGTGGGTGTGTGCATGCATGCTTGGGTGCGTGCGTGCATGCATGTGTGATGTAGTACAAAATATGTGCAATTGAAAATATTAGGCTGAATGTGTGCAGCAATGCAAATATTATGTGCTTCTACCAGACTTTCTATTCCGAGCAATTCAAGTATTGTCCAGTTAAAGAGATCAGATTTGCTACATGTCATACTCTTACTGTCACCCTATTTACAGATCTTGATTAAAAAATATTATCAAAAAGAAAGTTGAAGGTGTTCAGCATGCAAAAAATTCATTTCCCATTGTTCCTGCTTGAAATTCTTTCTTTCTTCTTTTCCCCCTCTGCTTGTTTGTAACTAAAAGTTATCACAACAGAAAGGTGCTGGATGACAATTAATGATGACAACCAACTGGTGTTATGTTATACAGCGCAGAGGGAGGCATGAGGGGGTCTAAACTGCGATATGGTGAACCCTTCCACTTGGTCACAGTTGGGGAGAACACAGGAAAGGTATGATCATTCACAAATCACAGTTTTTGTCATTGTTAAAGCATTCCCCAGCTGTACACTCTGGGGGCACCCGGGTTAGAGGGTTGCATGTGTGAATGTTTTTTGTTTTTGTTTTCCCCTTTCTTTTTTGTAGTATTATTGTTTCTCAATTGTGGAGAAACTTTACCCAAATTTTACCAGATGTAGTCAGCTGAAAATAGCTTTGGGTTAACCAAATAGATCAACCCTTTTCCAGAATGCTGCAGTATGATTCTTTAAATTGGAATACTGTTCTAATCAAACTAAAAGGAGTTGTGTTTGATTCAGATCTGAGAAGCTTAGTTCCTTTAAGATCCCTTTTCCTTGGTCTTAAAGAAGAGTTCAACTGTGTTCAATTTCTTCTGCTGTGATTTCCCATAAATATATTCTTGTTCTTAAACAGGGGTTCAGCCATGTTCAGTTTCTTCTGCTGTGATTTCCCATAAATATATCCTTGGTCTTAAGACAGGGGCTCAGCCATGTTCCATCTTTTTCTGCTGTGGTTATTCCCATAAATATATCCTTGATCTTAAAACAGGGACCCAGCCGTGTTCTGTTTCTCCTGCTGTGGTTATTCCCATAAATATATCCTTGATCGTAAAACAGGGGCTCAACCATGTTCCGTTTCTTCTGCTGTGGTTATTCCCATGAATATATCTGTGGTCTTAAAATAGCTGTTTCTTCTGCTGTGGTTATTCCCATGAATATATCCATGGTCTTAAAATGGCTGTTTCTTCTGCTGTGGTTATTCCCATAAATATATCCTTGATCTTAAAATAGGGGCTCAGCCATGTTCCGTTTCTTCTGCTGTGGTTATTCCCATCAATATATTGTGTATTTTTTCACCACTGGCTTACAGCTGTACCTGGCCTCAGACAAGGTGACGTTCCAGAAGTGTGCCAAGAAGTCCCGGCACCAGGAGGTGTACTTTGTGCCACAGCCCATCTTCCTCACCCAGTGGATGGTGCAGCACAAGAACCCACTGCTACGTCTGGAGTACGAGCATGAACCTGTGGAGGTGTGTTGTAGTTGTGGTTGGTGGTGATTGGTGATGGTTGGTGGTGGTGGTACTGACACAACCTTATTAATTAGGAAATAAAAAACAACTGTTTGGCACTGTCTTCTTTTCTTTCTTTTCTTTCCTTCCCCCCCCCCCCCCCCCCCCACCCATTTTCTTCCTTTCTGTGTGTGTGTGTGTGTGTGTGTGTGTGGTGTATGTGGTGTGTGTGTGTGTGTGTGTGTGTGTGTGTGTGTGTGTGTGTGTGTGTGTGTGTGTGTGTGTGTGTGTGTGCTTGCTTGCCTGATTAGCCTGTCTCTCTGTGTCTGTATGTTACTGTGTGACTGTCACACCTCACTATCAACACTTTACATTTCCATGTGTGTTGTCTTTGCAGGCAAATGAAGAATTAATCATTGTCCACTGCAAGACCAACAACTGCCTGGCGGTGGAGCAGAAGTTCAACACTAGGTAGATACAAGTTCTACAACAAATGACCACAATGCCACAAATCATATGTATTATCTGTATCCAGCTGGATCTCTAAGTAATTAATTGTGTGGTGTCATTTTGTTCTTTAGTACATCATTCATTAAGGGGGGTGGGAGGTGGAGGGAAAGGGGGGGGGGGTGTGCTTACGAAACAGATAAATATTTGATTTTTAACGCGATGGCAACCATGACAGTTATATCAGGGCAATGTTAAGAAAGGGAATAATGGTGAAATTAAAGACTTCAAAGAAGAACTATGAACTGCTTTTAACTGACCAGAATTATGTCACTGGCAGGAGCTGCCACAAGTATCATTTTTGTTTGTCGCGACAAACATGTGCATGTCGTGACAAAACTTTTGTTGCGATGGAATTATGTTTGTAGTGTTGTTGTGACAAATTTGTTGCAACAAAAATATTTTGTCACGACAAACATAATTTTGTCATGACAAACATAACTTTGTTGTGATAAGCATACTTTTGTTGTGACAAAAGATGTGTTTTGTGTTTGTCGCAACAATTTTGTTGTTGCAACAAAATGATACTTGTGGCAGCTCCCGCCAATGATAGAATTAGACTTGGGTGGCTGAATGGGGGTTGGGTGGACAGATGAGTGCATGGTTGAATGTAGTTAAATAGTCTGCATGTGTCACTAGTCACTAATTCAAAGTGTATGTTTTAACTCTCAACACATGGCTCTGACTCTGAACTGTAACATGACTATATAAATTATATACTTGATCCTGAGTCTAGTGGTCATTCATTTTTGATGACTAATTGTGTGCATTGTCTTTACTGTTTTTCACAGATCATCCTTTAATGCATTGATTGTCTTTGATGTTCACAGGACACCCTTTAAAGTTTAGTGCATTATCTTTGCTGTTTTTCCACAGAGTTTAATGCATTGTCTTTGCTGTTAGTAAGTAAACATATGTTGCTTTACATCAACAGAAGCGAGATGGCTTATTAGGGTTGGGGAAAGGGGGGAACTTTGCTGATTTCACCGGACACCCTTAAATGCGTTGTCTTTGTTGTTGTTTTTCACAGGACACCTTTTGGCCGTGAGTACGAACTGTCGGCGCACACCTATCTGGATTCGCACAAGGTGGAGGAGGAAAACAACCGCTGGATGCTGGTGGTGGGGGTGCCCGGCAGCCATGTGCGGCCAGTGCCAGAGCAAGGGCCAGCACCAGCCCCTCTCCATCCTGAAGGAAACTGAGGCAGGGATTGCTGCCCTTGACTCACTGGCCTTGCTGCTTCCAATCCCCACCCCCCTACCCCCCTTAATGTGCTGTTGATCTGTGCATGAGCAGTTTCAGTTGCAAACCCAGATGACTGGTATAACCTGATAACAATTAGAAATACGTTTGATCCTGAAGGAAACAAGCATGGGTTGCTGCCCTTGACTCACTGGCCTTGCTGCTTCAACGCCCTCCCCCATCTTCCCCCCCACCCCCCGCCCTCCCCCTTAATGTGCTGTTGATCTGTGCACGAGCAGTTTCAGTTAAAAACCCAGATGATTGGTATCACCTGATAACAATTTTAAACACGTTTGATCCTGAAGGAAACAGGCATGGGTTGCTGCCCTTGACTCACTGGCCTTACTGGCCCCCCTGCCACCCGCCCCCGCCTTCCCCCAACCTGTTTATGTGCTGTTGATCTGTGCATGAAGAGTTTCAGTTGAAAACCAAGACGACTGGTATCACCTGATAACAAACAGAAATCTGTTTGAATGTTGCTTTATGTCGACGGAGACAACAAATGCACAATAAATAGGGACTGGGAACCCAGGACGTCCACCACCTCTTTCACACAGTTCCTGAGCTCTAAGTTAGTGTTACCTCGCAACCTGTTGTGATAACTGGTTAGATGGCACATAACTGGCTGGTGTTTGCATGCTTTTTTGTTTGTTGTGGGGGGCTTTTTGATTTTTTAAATATATTTTAACTTTTTTCTCTCCCTTTTTTGTGTGCTCCCAACTGGATATTATGGATTTATGAGCACATGCATGAATTGTTCTGCAATCACAGACAAGTAAACAGTTTTGTAGATTATAATCACTACCAGGCAGAAGTAAATATACACGTAGTACAATGACCATGCATCTGACACAACCTGGAAAAATGTATGTCAATTGACAGTCAGAGACAACTTTCCACAGAGAAAAACTATGGTTCAGTGACATAATTATACACTTGTTGCAGTAAAAAAAAGTGAAGGCTTGTTTCTGTGTTATCCCACCAGTTTCACCAGACGTGGTACTGATGAGCAGTAAATGCACAAAGATTAATGGAATTATGAGCAGTAATGAGTTAACACTGCTACAGATGGGAAACTGATTTTTTAATACCTGGTCAGCCATTGCTATGGGAATGGCAGGTTAAAGATGGATTATAAATTTAAGTACAGATCTCTGTTCAGTGTTATCATGAGTTCAAAAAATTAAAACTAAAACTGTGAAGAATAAATTAGTATTTGATCTGTATCTGGTTTATTCCACTCTTCAGTGATATTTTATTCCTGTTTTCAAAGAAAAAAGAGAGATTTTTGACAGTTGTAATTTTTTTTTAATGTGATATATTTTGTCCTGATTTTGTCTTCTCACAGAGGCAATAACGCTGAACCTATTTATGTTTGTATCTGTTTAGATTATGAACATAAACATGCTAGGCTTTAGCCCTTCTTTGAGATTCTGGAGACTGAACACAAATTAACCTGTGTGTAAACAACATCAAAGCTTGTAACTGATGTCAAAAAGAAGCATGCTTCATTTGAAACTGCATTGACTGCTCATTTTTTTCAGGACGTGTTTGTGTATGTTTGTGTGTGGTGTGTGTGTGTGTGTGTGTGTGTGTGTGTGTGTGTGTGTGTGTGTGTGTGTGTGTGTGTGGTGAGGAGGAGAGAGAGAGAGAGAGAGAGAGAGAGAGAGAGAGAGAGAGAGAGAGAATTGTTTTTTCAGCATCACATCAACTATATAGTTTAACAGTGTCAGAGAGGGTATCACTATCAGTGTCAATGACAGTTTTATATCCATGAAGTATTAAACATCCATGTATACACAAACTGAATTCTACTGGATAACACACTATCAGACCTTGGTTCACATAGGTACTTAGTTCTTTGATTTTCCAGAACTGCTGTCAGTGACACGAAAATGTGCTGTCACAGTCACTAAAAGTGGTATGAATAGGAAAACTTCAATAATACACACATGTCAGAGTTTGACATTTAACATCTATAGGGTTTATAATTAGTGTCAAACAGGAAATTGAAATTTGGATTTGTTTCCACTCAGCAGTCGGATTGGGCCAATACCTCCAGTCATTAGGCTGGCTACGTTCATCACACCTTTTATATATTTATATTACTGACAAAAATCAAAGGAAAACAACAAGCCGCCAGGAACGCAGTCGCCAAAAATTTGGGAATTTTATACCAACCGGCTTGTTGTTTTCCTTTGATTTTTGTCAGTAATATAAATATATAAAAGGTGTGATGAACGTAGCCAGCGACTGCGTTCCTGGCGGGGGGTGGGGGGGGGGGGGGGGGGGGGGTATTTTTTTACAACTGCGATTTTTGTACAGGTATATGGCAGCCATCTTCCAGCAAACCTGTCTGGAGATTATACTGCCACATAAAAAGCAAAATTAAAATTAAAAAGCAAAATTAAAATGGAAGGAAACGAACAAAAACAAAGAAACGAAAACAAAACCGAAAACCAATCAAAAACTCGATTAAAAACTTGAAAGTGACAAACCTTGAAAAAATCGATTTTCGAAAATTTCATTTTCATAAAAATAAAAAAAGAGTTAAAAACAACAACAACCGTATCTAAAAAGAGAATCGAGTTTTCACCCCTGAAAGTCGTTTCTGGAGACAAAACCTCCCACAATCCATTGCTCCATCGCTCTCGCATCGACATCTGCAATCTCAACGCGAACGAGATGTGGCAGGAAAAACACATGCACGCGCTTGTTCTTCACACACACGTACCCCCGGGGACCACAGTCTCGTCCCCGCGGGCTGCTATTCCATTTCGAGAGGCGGTTTTGCCCACAGTTCGCCTGACAACACGATTTCAGCGGGTATCTCTCACGACAGGCCAAGTGCAGCGAAGTAGCACAACGGATAATGCCGCGAGGGGCGGTGCAAGTCAGTACTGACAAGGGGTGGGGGGTGGGGGTAGGGGGTGTATAGTTGAAGTTGCTTTGGAGGTGTTTTTCAGTGACGACACTTTGAGCTGGGGAGGGGGGCATTGGCTCTTGCACGCGCTCTCTCCGTCTCACTCACGTGTTCTTGTGTCTGTGTCCTGTCTGTCTCCGTCTTTCTGTCTCTCTCCCTCCCCTCCGATACACACGCGCGCACGGACGGACTCACGGCACATACGCGCACTCATACACGCACGCCGCACGCACACGCACGCACGCAAGGGCGCGCACGCGCGCATACACACACACACACGCTGATACAGACT
>JABMCL010002989.1:290000-292500 GCA_018857735.1 Alviniconcha marisindica | reverse complement strand
CAACTGAGAGAGATTGATTGATTGATTGATTGAACTTTATTTCTCAACGGTGAAGATATTAGCACAAAGGCCGACTCACATATCTGCCGTTGCTACAGTACTACTAATAACCAAGACATTCACAGTTAAATATTATTACAGAAGGCTATAGACAAATACAGCATCAGTAAAAATAAAAATAAAATAAAAATAAAAAAATAAAAAAATAAAAAAAATAATAATAATAACAACAACACTATAAAACCAGACAGCGATTGCAACGGAAATGAAAAAAATAGCAGTGAAAAACAACTGGAGCAAAAAAGTCTAAAACACAGTTAAACACACACGCACGCACGCACGCACGCACGCACGCACGCACGCACGCACGCACGCACGCACGCACGCACGCACGCACGCACACACACAAAACACACACAACCCCCCCCAAAAAAAACTGGGTAATTTACAGAGAGAGCAGGGGAAGGGGAGGGATAAAATTAAGCTTAAGAAAAACGACAATATCAACAAAAGGGAAAAAAAAATGGATACTAAATTAGTACATAAAAATAAACAAAAACAAAACAAACAAAAAACAAAACAAAACACACAACAACAACAACTACAACAAAAATATAAACAAATTAATAAGTAAAAGATATAGAAGGAATATATACATATACACACATTCATGTATATACACAGACATGTATGCACATATTACACACACACACACACGCACGCGCGCGCGCGCACACCCCTCCTCCACATACACACACATACATGGCAATGATGTGGCAATGAATATTCTAATAGCACTGCGATGATAACAATATACTACCGCTACTACTGCTAATACTATGAACAGAAATTGGAAAGATAAAAGGATTAAAACATTTAAATTAATATTTTGTATACTTAGCACAGAGCTGGTATACAATCAAGACAAGAAATGTACCTCACCATCCAAGGAAAATATATCCATATATTTAAAACATAATTGCACGCACACGCCTGGGCGTGCCACACACTATACATAAACACATAAAATGCCAGGTGTATCAAACATTAGGAAACTAAATACTGTACGGTTCAAGACTGAAAACTTATATGTTACATTCAGTGAAAATGTTGAAGAGCTTTAGATTTGAATTGCTCACTAGCATGCTATTTTAAGACTTCTAGGTAGCGCATTCTAACAAAAGGATCCAGAATAAGCAAAACTCATCTTATAAATGTCAATTCTTGTTTTGGGCAAAATAAGAATGCTGTTCCGTGAACTATGGTCGTTGCGCGCTCCAGTGCGGACAAGCTGTCTCAATATTGGGGTGATTTGTTATGGATAACTTTATGCACTAAGATACATTTATTACACTGAAGATGCTCTTTTAAAGGTAATGGACCATATGAAATGTGCCTCGTCCAGTTAGCATTGGCGAAGCAGCACAAAGAACTTTGACTGCACGTTTGTGTACAGCTTTAAGTTTTTTATATGTACATCACTGCAGCCATCCCATACATTAGAGACATAATTAATTCTGGACATAATGTGAGCATGAAAAAACGTATTACAAGCTTCACTGTTACAAAAGTGTCTCAGGCGAGAGAGCAGATACACATTTTTAGCAACAGCGTTAGTAATACTGTTAATATGAGCTTGCCATTTAAGTTGGTCATCAAGAATAACGCCAAGGTGACGATGTTCTGAAACTTGCTCTATTACCTGTGAATTCAACATGAGACAAAGAGGAGGTATACCACGCTGATGCTTTTGACGCGTGGCTACTACCATACTTTTAGTTTTCTCTGGGTTAAGCAACATTGCATTCACAGAACACCATTCAGAGAGAGAGAGAGAGACAGAGACAGAGACAGACAGACAGACAGACAGACAGAGAGACAGACACAGACAGACAGACGGACAGGGACAGACACAGACAGACAGACAGAAAGAAAGCAGTGTTCGAACTGGGCATGACCAACAGAAGCAAACACGTTTACGTTGACGTGGCCGCGTTGTGTTACAGCCAGGTGAACTATAATGTTTTACATAACCCACCCTACATCGTCACTGTCAAAACCCGATTTATAAATTCGATAAATTCGATATAAAATCAACGAAGGACTGTAAAATAAAATCCACAATTTTCCCGTTTTGACTTTTATTTCTTCTGCCTGTCGGAGAATCAAAGCATATTTAGAGACGGCGGTGTTCCCTTTAAAATATTTTGAGGCCGCTAGCCCCTTTAAGAAGGAGAAGTAAAACAAAGGAACCGAAAAGTAGGCAGATTCCGAAAGAAAGGGTGTCTGAATGAAGTGCACCGGTAGGCTGTCGTATCTGTAACTTGATGCAAGCAATTTTATTGAAGTGGTCTTTGTTACAATGGGCTTTTGTTGAATGAATAAATTGGTCTTTTGTTGCAGTGGCTATTGAAAAAGTCTCAGTCTTATTTCGCGAAGGAGAGCAATCGCATCACTTAATTCCGTCTGAACTCGGTGCAGGAAGAGGATGCTGCATTTC
>JABMCL010002989.1:285000-287500 GCA_018857735.1 Alviniconcha marisindica | reverse complement strand
CTCTTTCTCTTCTCTCCTCTCTCTCTCTCTCTCTCTCTCTCTCTTCTAAATAACCCACACCCCCTTTTCATTTTGTCCTATTTTTTCTTTCAAAATTTAAATTTCCTTCTCACTGTTTGAAAAACCCTCTTTTTGGGGAAACAGGGCAACGTCCAAAAAACCATAAGGTTATTGGGGACGGACTCTCTCTCTCTCCCCCCCTCTCTCTCTCTAAATCCCCAAGCCCCTTCTCAATTCTAATAACCCCCCCTTCATTTCCCCTTCACCCCCCTTTTAAGACTAACGGACCTCATCCTGCGCCCTTTTTGAACCCCCCTTCCAAACTGCCAGGGGCCCTGTCGTCCTTGCCACACCAGAGGGCAGAAACCGGGGTCCCTGATCGTCCCCCTTTTCCCGCACAGGGGGGATGCGGGCCCCCGCCTAGTACCTCTTCCGGGAGAAACTGGCGTGTATAAGTCTGATGAAAACCCAAACTTGTTGTCACTGCTGCTTTTCTCTCTCTCTCTCTCTCTCTCTCTCCCACACCACACACACACACACACATCGCTCACCCTTTTCCCTTTGAAAACCCCCCCCCCCCGCCCCCCCCTTCTTGCTTGTGGAAACTGTTTGAGATTCTTTTCGAACGAAATATTCACCTCTTTCTCCCCTTCTGATAACCCCCCCTTCCCCTTTCCTTTGTCGCCCTTCTGTCTGTCTTTTTTTCTTTGTCGGGGGTTTTTTTTCTCTCTCTCTCTCTTCTCTTTTCCCCTCTCTCTCTTCTCTTCTAAAAAACCACACCCCTTTTTCACTGTTTGAAAACCCTTTTCCTTCTCCTCTTTTCCCCTTTCCCACCTCCTTTCATGTTTTCCCTTCTCTCAAAGAAAGTAAACATGGGTTAAGTCCAGAAACAAAGGCTTTTTAGGGAGGGCCTCTCTCTCTCCCCTCTCTTCTAAATATACCACACGCCCCTTCAATGTCTGAATAACCCCCCCTTCACTTCCCCCCTTCCCCTCCCTGGTGACTAAGGCCCTCACCCTCGTGCCCTTTTTGAACTTTCCAAATAGGGGTGTCAAGCCCTTGCCCCCCAAGCAGGAAGAAAGGGCCCCCCGGCCCCAGTGGGCCCCGTTGACGTGCCAGGGGGTCGAGAAAAATATCCCCACTCTGACCCCGAAACAAAACCCCGGGGCCCCTCCGTTGCCCCTCCGGTCGACATTGGCCGGCGAAAATCACACGATGCAGACTTTGTCTGTAGCCCCGGGGGACGGACCAGGAGGGGTTTTGGCTGAAATCTAATCGGGACCTCGTTTCAGTGTCGGGGGAACAATGAGCAGGACGTCCCGCTGTCTCCTGATTGCCGTCTGAGATGCCTTGCTGGGGGGGGGGAGGGGGGTTGGGGGGACCCGGGAGGAAAGGCGTGGTTGATGTATATACCCCTCCAACTCGAAATATTCGGGGTCCAATCAAACTTCGCTTTTCACTGTTCTGAGGCAACACGGGGGATGTGCACGGTGTCTCCTTTCACTTTCCCGTCTGATGCCCTTTTTGGAGGGGGAGGGGGAAAGGGGATCCGGAGCAAGAATATGTAGGCTATGATTTTCCCCCCAAACTGACATTTGCAGGGCCCAAACAACTTCGTTTTTCACTGTTCTGAGGCAACACGGGGGAGGGCATCGGTGTCCCCCCCCATTTTGGTCTGATCATCCCTTTTTGGAGGGGGGGGGTGGGGGGTTGGGGGGAAAATGGGGGGGGGGGGGGGGGGGGAAAATTTTGGCAAGATTAGGTCGTATGTTTTTTCATTTTTAAACCTGTACATGATGCAGCGTCCAATTCGAACGGGGCTTTTCTGAGCTAATCACCAATCTGGACGTCGATTTTCAGTGTCGAAAGGAAGGGAACTGCTGTCTCTTGATTTGCTGTCTGATCCAGCGGGAAGGGAAGGGGGGGGGGGGGGGAGGGGGGAACGGAACGGAACAGGTCGTAGGCTTATATTTTTTGTTTATATGCTGCAGGTCCTTTCCCCGCCGTGTTCCGGGCAACATGGGGGATGTGCAATCGGTGGCTCTTGATTGCTGTCTGATGCACGCCTTTGTAGGTGGTGGGGGGGATCCGGAGCAAGAATAGGTCGTGTTCTTTAAAAATAATAATATTTTTTTCCAACTCATACATGCTGCAGCATCCAATCTGAACGTCGCTTAATTTTCACTGTTAGGGGGAACATTGGGGAATGTGCATCGGTGTCACTTGATTGCTCTCTGATGCATGTCTTCGAAGGGAGGAGGGGGTGGGGTGGGGGGGATCTGGAGCAAGAATAGGTCGTATGATTTTTCAGCTCGTGCATGTTCCAGCGTCCATTCTACGCGTCGCGTTTCGCTGTTCTGAGCCGGGCGACATCGGGGAGGTGCAGTCGGTGGCTCTTGATTGCTGTCTGATGCACGCCTTCGTAGGGAGGGTGGTGGGGGGGATCCGGAGGAAGAATAGGTCGTGCCATTTTTCAGCTCATACATGCTGCAGCATCCAA
>JABMCL010002989.1:267500-277500 GCA_018857735.1 Alviniconcha marisindica | reverse complement strand
GAGAGGGGTGTGGAGTGAGGGTGTGCGGGGGGTGGGGGTGGGTGGAGTGGGAGGAAGGGTTTGATATGACCCTACGATAGACAAAGGCAGGAATGGGTGTGGATTGAGGGTGTGTGTGTGGGGTGGGGGTGGGGGGGGGTGAAGGGAGGAGGGGTTGGCATACGCTACGATGACAAGGTAAGGAGAGGGGTGTGCTGTGAGGGTGTGGGGGTGCGGTTGGGGGTGGGGGGAGGGGTTGGCATGACGGTTAGACAAGGCATGGATAGGAGTGCGGAGTGATGGTGTGTAGGTGTGTGGGTGTGGGGTGGAGGAGGGGTTGGCATGACCCTACGATAGACAAAGGCAAAGAGAGAGGTGTGGAATGAAGGTGTATGTGTGTGTGGGGGGGGGGGGGGGAAGGTTGGTGGGGGGGGGGGGTGTGTGGGGGGGGTGGGGTGGCATGATCCTACGTAGACAAGGCAAGGAGAGGGGTGTGAGTGAGGGTGTGTGTGTGGTGGGGGGGGGGGGGGATTCGGGGGGAGGGGTTGGCATGACTCTACGTTAGCCAAGGCAAGCAGAGGGGTATGGAGTGAGGGTGTGTGGGTGTGGGGTGGGAGGACGGGTAGCCATGACCCTACGTTAGACAAGGGCAAAGAGAGTGGTGTGGAGTGAGGGTGTGTGGAGGTGTGTGGGTGGGGGAACAGGGGTTGGCATGATCCTGCATTACTGCACAAGGAGACAAGCAAACACGAACAGGGGCGACAAATTTACACACTCAAGATTGCGTTTGTCTTTTCTTGGCTTCCTCGTGTTTATAGGTATTCCTGCGCCAGTGTCCGACGTCGGAGAGAGACTGCCGGCAAATAAATAAGCCTGTCTTGACAAGTTCACCAGAAACAGTTAGCGCCGTCTGGCGGGCTCATACAGAGCGAAACTTGATCGTCCTTCCGATTTTCTCTGTCTCCGGAACAAAAATAGAAATGATGCGGGGTCCGGTTGCTTCAGTTTTGTTTTCTTTTTTTCTCACCAACAGAATCGTTTGAAAATGATGTTGTTAAGAAAAGCCGCACAATTCAGGATCGAGTCTTGCTGATAATAAGGTCGAGTCTTGCTGATAACTTGGTGTTTTCTTGCTGATAATAAGGTAAGTAACTTGGTGTTTTACGCCCAGTCAACCATTACGGTTATATCAGGGCGATGCTGATATTAAGGATTCACTGAACGATGCGACGTGTATCATGCTCTTCTGGTCATGCAGTTGTCGCACTTTCCATTAATGCGCTGCCTTTACGTGTTGTTGTTTAATGAACAACAGCAACACAAATCTGAAACAAAATTGACTGACGGCGTAAGCTATCTGTGTACACACACACAAACACACACACACACACACACACACACACACACACACACACACACACACACACACACACACGCACGCACGCACGCACGCACGCACGCACGCACGCACGCACGCACGCACGCACGCACGCAGCACGCACTCGCACCAGCACCAACAACCAAACACACACACACGCGCGCGCGCGCACACACACACACACACACCACACACACACACACACACCACACACACCACACACGCACACACACACGCACGCACGCACGCACGCACGCACGCACGCACGCACGCACACACGCACGCACGCACACCGTGGACCTCCCCGTTTATAGTCTCATACGAAGGTTTCTGCTAGCGTCGTTTTACCAGTGACAGAACCTTGAACCCTTTCACATGATATAACTTGAAAACAAGCAATAAAAGTGGGAAATTTGAAACCATTAAGCCTTTTTGTTTTCTTTTTCCGCATTGGCATGTGAAATGATTTTCATCAAAACGCATGGTAATGAAAGTGAATGTGTTAAAGGACCGGAAAATATACCGTTTGCAGACGCGTCCGTGCATATTTCAGTCCGGAAATTTTACAGGCTGGGACAGTGAGTGAAGGGGTTAATGTTGCATTGTTCTTGGACTCCATTTGCATTGGAGCCCTCAAATTGTGCATGGTGGTCAGTATTATTTTAGTCAGCTTTGCCCATTCATGGCAGAAACTGCAGAAACATTTGTTTTCTTGGCAGTGTATATATATACAAAATCTCTTCATCTCCTTTGGTTCATACATTGCCAAGATTTGATCACATACCTAATTCAATTCAATTCAAAAACTTTAATCATCCCACAAGGGGCAGTTTTGTTGTGGTCATGGTCAGGGCGCATTCTTTTACTGACGGAGTTGTTTGTTCAGGGGAGATAACTAACGAATTCCTTGGCAAATAAACTAATAACACTGGCTTTATCTATCGATAGCTCTATCAATCTATTGATCTATCTACTTTAAATTCTTCTTCGTCGTCGTTCGCTCAGAGTGCCGTTTAAATGAAATCTGTCAAAATTTCATAATGATCATCTCCCAGTGAGTTTCATACATATTTTATTCCAGTTTGGGTGACCTTGCTGAATCTGAAGATGACGGCATAGTCGGAAAGATTTAACAGAAAGGTGTATTTTTCTCTGGAAGTTCTCATCAGGTCGTACATAAACCACGTGTCAGACTGATTTTAGATTGGTTGCCACAGGCTTTTTCGACTGCCTGCCCGCCATTCATACTGTAATGAAGTCAGAAAAGTTGTGTAAACAACCGATGCGGAATCAATACCGACCTGGCTCCTCTCTGGGCGTTTTGAATTCAAGCTATGGTTATGAATTACTTCCTTGTTTTTCAATAGTAGCCTGTAGCAGCTATTTTGTCGTTCTGTCAGACTAAGGGAAAGTGTATGAGGCAACATCTTTTTTTTTAAAGAAAGAAAGAGGAAGTAGAAGAAGCAGGAGAGAGAGAGAGAGAGAGAGAGAGAGAGAGAGAGAGAGAGAGAGAGAGAGAGAGAGAAGAGAGAAGACTTGGTTTTAGAGAGAGAGTAACTTGGTGTTTTACGCCCAGTCAACTATTACGGTTATATCAGAGAGAGAGAGAGAGAGAGAGAGAGAGAGAGAGAGAGAGAGAGAGAGAGAGAGAGAGAGAGAGAGAGAGAGAGAGAGAGAGAGAGAGAAAAGATGAATGAATGAATAAAACTTTATATATGGCGCATAAAAACGTCTATACGAGACTGTGTGTTCACAGCGCCAGATACACGCAGTGCATACATGTAAGCTCTAACCGCGTATAAACCACAAGCTTGCCGCTGAGCCCATGAAGTTTTCATTTTTATCTTTATTCTGTCTGGAATCAATTCTTTCTTAAACCAAGTTCTCACAAGCTAAAACTACCAAAAAAGTAAAGACAAGAGAGAGAGAGAGAGAGAGAGAGAGAGAGAGAGAGTGATGAGACCAGCAGAGAGAGAGAGAGAGAAAAGAAGAGCAGAGACGAACAAATAACAGGCCACCAACACAGAGAGAGAGAGAGAGGGGGAGAGAGAGAGAGAGAGAGAGAGAGAGAGAGAGAGAGAGAGAGAGAGAGAGGTGCTGATTAACGTAGGCCTACCAAGCCACAGAGAGAGAGAGAGAGAGAGAGAGAGAGAGAGAGAGAGAGAGGAAGAGAGAGAGAGAGAGAGAGAGAGAGGTGCTGATTAACGTAGGCCTACCAAGCCAGAGAGAGAGAGAGACAAACAGACAGACAGAGACAGAGAAGAACTGCTCATTAACGCAGGCCTACCCAGACAAGACAAGTTTCTGACGTGTCACTTGTGATCAGGTTACGCTGCAGACGCTGCGAGCCTTTCATGGTTTTGCCACCAGTCTTGTTGCTCGTGGCGCGCGCCTCACACGTACGTCACAGACAGCACGTGCCGGCGCGCCCCGGCGCGAAACGTCACGAGAAGAGCGAATTGGCTGTGACAGAGCAATATACAAGGGTTCAATAAGCGTCCTCGCAGTTCTTGAATATTCCTGCTCCGAGTATTTTGTGCTTCTGGTATCGCTCCTTTCCCTCTCTCTCTCTCTCTCTCTCTCGGCCGCAGACGACAGAGAGCAAAAAAAAAAAAAAAAAAAAAAAAAACCAGAAAGAAAGAAAAAGAAGAAGTTTTCTTTCCTTATTCTTGTTTTTCGGTTCGTGCTTCGGTGATAGTCGTGCACATTCTCCGGTTTCTCTCTGAGGAAGACTGCTCGCAAACGGCCGCATAGAATGCGTTGCCGTACATGTTTCAAGCACCCGCACGAATATGAGATGGATAAAAAAAAATTGCTCGAAATCCAAACTGATTAAATTCTAATGTGTTAATTACCGCTTAAGCTGAAGTGGACAACTGTAGGCTAGATCTGCTACAAAACAAGAACCAGAGCGACGTTGACCGCAAAAGAGATGCGTGCGCAGAAGGAGGAAAGTTAATTTTTGACAAACAATTTTGACAAACAATATACATAAACATCTTTGGATCATTTCTGTCTGCAGGTTTATGAACCTGAAATCCATGGGCTTGCTACACAGAGAGTTCTGGTTCGTGTCTGCAGAGGCATAGACTGCAATCCACGTAACAACAACAACTACAACAACAAACAAACAAACAAACAAACAAAACAATAAAGCACACTCCCACACACGAAACAAAACAAACATACAAACAAAAGAAACAAACAAACAGCAAAAACAAAACAAGGACAAACTCACAGCTCTTTGTGCGACTCGACTGTTTGTGACAAAGTTCGGTGAAGTTTTCTGGACCCACGGGACCTGCCAGCAGTTGCTGTTGTTCGTGTGTTTCGAGTCGTCAACGGGAGACAAGTTTGGAATCGTCTACCTGCCATTCCAGTTCGAAGATGATGAACCCTGATCTTCCTACATTCATTCTTCTGTCCATCGTTTCAGGTAAGCCCGTGGGTAGTATAGTGTAGTGGGCAAGGAATGTTTTCATTGCTGTTTGTTGATCGCTTTGAAAAGAAGGGGGTGGGGGGGAGGAGGAGAAGAGAGAGAGGATTTGAGTGTGTGTGTGTGTGAGAGAGAGAGAGAGAGAGAGAGAGAGAGAGAGAGAGAGAGAGAGAGAGAGAGAGAGAGAGAGAGAGAGAGAGATTTTGTCTTGTCCAGTTTTAATAAAATATTTTCGTTCTCGTTGTAAACCTTTCTGTATGTCCGTCTGTAAGTTTGCCTGCCTGCCTACCTGCACGCCTGTCTGTCTGTCTGTCTGTCTTTGTTTCTCCCCTCCTCTGTTTTGGTCTGTTTCTACCCTCTCTGTTTTTGTCTGTCTGTCGGTCTCCTTCTCCCTATCTCTATCCCCTCCCCCCCCCCCCCCCCTTCCACTTCTCTCGCTCGCTCTCCCCGTCAGTCTCTGTTTTTGTCTGTCTGTCGGTCTCCCTCTCCATCTCTATTCCCCCCCCTTCCACTTCTCTCGCTCGCTCTCCCCCTCTCTGTTTTTGTCTCTGTTGGTCTCCTTCTCCCTAACTCTACCCCTCCCCCCCTTCCACTTCTCTCGCTCGCTCTCCCCCTCTGTTTTTGTCTGTCTGTCAGTCTCCTTCTCTATCCCTCCCCCCCCATCCACTTCTCTCGCTCGCTCTCCCCTTCTCTGTTTTTGTCTGTCTGTCAGTCAGTCCATTTCTTCCTATCTCTATCTCCCCCTCTTCCACTTCTCTCTCTCTCTCTCCTCCTCTCTCTCTCTCTCTCTCTCTCTCTCTCTCTCTCTCTCTCTCTCTCTCTATTTTTGTCTGTCTGACTCTCTTCCTACCTCTACCTCCCCCCTCTTCTACATCTCTCTCTGTGTCTCTCTCCCTCTTCTATGCACTAATTGTTTTAACTCAGACAAAAATTTGTGTTTTTTTGTGTGTGTTGTGTGTGTGTGTGTGTGTGTGTGTGCGCGCGCTCGTCTCAAAAAGCAGAAGCCAAAATGTCACTGATGACGCCAAATGACGTGTTTTTGTTATTGTGAAATTGTGTAATTGTTACAGTTCTAATGGCCGATAAGCATTTTTTCCCGCTTTTTTCCTCAGATGGTCGGATGAACTAAGACTAGATATTTGAACGTTGATAAATATGTGGCGGACGGCGTATCTTAAATAAAAATGGTAACGTTAAATGAATGTGTGGCGGTATGTTAAATAAAAGTCGTATCGAAAATGTGTTTAGCGCGTGTCCAGTTACAAACTACACTATAAGAGGTCGCACAATGATACACAGTTATGACAAGATAATCAAAAATACACCATCACACCCGATCAGACCACCCCGTCTCCATCATCACACCCGATCAGACCACCCCGTCTCCATAATCACACCCGATCAGACCACCCCGTCTCCACCATCACACCCGATCAGACCACGCCGTCTCCATCATCACACCCGATCAGACCACCCTGTCTCCACCATCACACCCGATGAGACCATCCCGTCTCCATCATCACACCCGATCCGACCACCCTGTCCCCATCATCACACCCGATCATACCACTCCATCTCCATCATCACACCCGATCAGACCACCCCATCTCCATCATCACACCCGATCATACCACCCCATCTCCATCATCACACCCGATCAGACCACCCCATCTCCATCATCACACCCGATCAGACCACCCCGTCTCCATCATCACACCCGATCAGACCACCCCGTCTCCACCATCACACCCGATCAGACCATCTTTCTCCATCATCACACCTGATCAGACCACCCCGTCTCCATCATTATACCCGATCAGACCACCCCGTCTCCACCATTACACCCGATAAGACCACCCCGTCTCCGTCATCACACCCGATCAGACTACCCCATCTCTATCATCACACCCGATCAAACCACCCCGTCTCCATCATCACACCTGATCAGACCACCCCATCAATTGTAACCCGGCAGTCATTCCTTGGAACTCTTCCACGTGTAATCCATATGCTCAGGAAGCCGTCAAACCACACGACCGTCCCTTACCCCACCCGTAGTCAAAACCCAGATACTGGTCACAGAGGCGCAAACAGCAACACTCTTGTAGATATTATGCTGTCTTAATTCTGACTCTTTTTCTGAGTACGGCGGTATACAGTGAGCGGGAGAAAAATAACCAAGCAACGAAGTTTGATTGTAACTTCGATAATCTTTATCTTTTTTCTCCCAATTGTGTTACATACATGTGTCCTGAACGCGTCCTAAACGCATACACTCACATATGTGTCCTGAACGCGCGCGCACACACACGCACACACACACACACACACACACACACACACACACACACACACACACTCACACACACACACACAACTCACACACACACACACACACACACACACACACACACACACACACATCACACTCACACACACACACACACACACACACACACACACACACACACACACACACACACACACGTACGCAAGCAACGCCGCACGCACGCACCACGATCACGCACCACGCACGTTGCGCGCACACCACACACACACACACACACACACACACACACACACACACATACACGCACGAACACACCACGCTTCGCCCGCCCTACACACACACACACACACCACACACACACACACACACACACACACACACTCACACACACACACTTACACGCACACTCGACGCACGCAGCACGCGGTGCACGACAACACACACACACACACACACACACACACACACACACACACACACACACACACACACACACACACACAAGCACGCACGCACGCACGCACGCACGCGCACACACACACACACACAACGATGGTGGATTCTGGTTATGATATTGATAACGACGAACATTTTCTTATATGTATTTTTTTAAGGATTTGGGGTGGAGGTTGGGGTGGGGGTGGGGTGGGGGGGAGTGAAGCAGCTAGCACAGTTGTGTGACGTAAACAAAGGGAGATGAGTTTCGAAATCACTACCACAGCAAGGTTGTTTGACAAATGGGAAATTATTGGAATGAAAATTTACGACTTGGAGTGCACGGTTAATGATACATTCGACTTGCAAATTCTATTGATTCCTACCCCCCCCCCCCCCCCCCCCCCCCCCCCCCCCCCACCCCCAATCCCTACCCCCTTGTGTTCTGGACACTTTTGTAAAAATACATCTTCGTCTTTTGAGAAGCTTCAGATCGACTATATGCATTTATGCAGTGCGGATATAGAGAACATGAAACAACTGCCTCCGAAATATATAATCTTGAGCCCGCGAGGGCGATTTTTGTTTGTTTTTGTTTTGAGGGGAGTGGAAGGGGGTGGGATAAAGAGCTCCCTAGCGTTTTGTGAATTCGTTTTTGTGCATGGCTGTCAAGACTTAAAACGCTGTTGTCCACATGCCGGCTGATGTGTTTTAGAAACAACAAGAAGAAAAGAAAAAAACAAAAAAAAACCACACGGCGGGCGGGCTTTGAAACTCCGTCTCTGTCTCTGTCTCTGTCTCTCTCTGTCTGTCTGTCTGTCTGTCTGTCTGTCTGTCTGTCTCTCTCTCTCTCTCTCTCTCTCTCTCTCTCGCGCGCGCGCGCGCGCGCGCGCGCGGTCTCTCTATCTTTGTCTCAGTCTTCGTCTGTCTCTCTGTATCTTTAAACACAACAACAACATTTAAAGTTGACGTGGTTTTGGTCGTCTGAGAGAGAGAGAGAGAGAGAGAGAGAGAGAGAGAGAGAGAGAGAGAGAGAGAGAGAGAGAGAGAGAGATCTGGGATTTTCCCAGATCAAATTTGTGTCGCTTTTCATTAGACGTCCACCTGCGCACACCTGTGAAGCAAGGAGAGGACCCACCCCCTCCCTCCCTCCCTCCTTCCGCCCCTAATGACTGGGGAGTGGGGTCTGCTGGAATTACTGTCCAGGCTCTGTCCGGAAGATACCTTCTGAACCGCTACACCTTTTTTTTGTAACCAAACCTGGTATGGTGGTGCATCATCATGAGCCGCAGTGTCGTGCGAAAAAGTTTTTTTTTTCTTTTTCTTTTTTCAAGGTTAATCCCTCCATTGCATGATGTCACTTGAAAACGATCAACAAAAGTGCAAAATTTGAAACGCTGAAGCGTTTTTTTCTTTTTTCTTTTTTCTTTTCTTTCCCGCACTGAAAGGACTGTCATCAAAATGCATAGCACTGAAAATAGGTTTGTTATAAGACCGGAAACTGTACTTTTTTGAGGCGCGTCCGCGCGTCCGTGCATCTTTGAGCCCGGAAATTTTGCAGTGATGGGGTTAAAGGCACAACGAGGGCTTATATAACCAAAAATATTCTGCGATATCTTTTGAGCTAACGATTCCTTTTTCTTTCTTTTTTCTTTTTTCTTTTTACAACCAAACGTATTTTGAAGGTGTGATCGATCGTCATAATTAAGTCAAAAGCGTCCAGCGAAATTTGGACACAAATCCATCATTTTCTGTACAACACCATTGAGCTCCACCATAATCACTAACACAGATTCCGTGATGCTCGAATTCGCAAACACGAACATCATCCCTCCCCCTAAACACTGGAACTGGACCCCCCCCCCCCCCCCCCCCCCCCCCTCCGCCCCCCGCCCTCCCCCCCAATGAAATATGAAAACCCGTCCCCCTGTCGTCTCCAGTACCCTATCGTTTTGCAGAGATCAAACATCGCCAGACACATCAGAGATCGAGGCCAGAAAATTACTGTCCTAATTAATTCTTCGCCCGTCGTTAGAGCTGGAGCTACTCTCAATAAAGCTGGGGCCTGTGTCTACACGCTGTTTGCGGACCGGGGTGTAAACCTCCGCCCCGCGCTTTCTGGGCGAATGAGAAGAAAGCCATGTCAAACACTGGAGTTCTTTATATTCTGGCTGCAAGCTCTGGGAGAATAATGGAGGGATGGTGGCGTGTGTGTGTGTGTGTGTGTGTGTGTGTGTGTGTGTTTGTGTGTGTGTGTGTGTGGTGTGTGTGTGTGTGTGTGTGTGTGTGTGGTGTGTGTGTGTGTGTGGTGTCGTGGTGTGTGTGGTGTGTGTGTGTGCGCGGCGGTGTGTGTGTGTGTGCGTGTGTGTGTGTGTGTGTGTGTGTGTGTGTGTGTGTGGTGTGTGTGTGTGTGTGTGTGTGTGGTGTGTGTGTGTGTGTGTGTGTGGTGTGGTGTGTGGAGAGAGAGAGAGAGAGAGAGGAG
>JABMCL010002989.1:252500-257500 GCA_018857735.1 Alviniconcha marisindica | reverse complement strand
AAATCCCTTAACCGATTTTCAACGACCAAGCCGTTGTGGATTTTACGACGGGCAAGTGTACAGCTAAGCACAGTTTTACTGCCTTTAACATCATTTAACATTTGCGTTAATTAAGCTCAGATTACCGGCGGGGTCTTCTTTACATTGTATTTCTTTGGTCTAATCGCCGCTGACATTTGAGAACGTGGGGTATTGAAGAGCGCAAAATCCAAGACGGCAATGCTAAATCGTGCCATTTAACGGTTACGTTGTCTTGGTTTATTTATAGCGTAAAAAACAACAACAGCAGGGCGCCTGTTAGACAATGGTGCGAAACCCGTCCCGTATTCACAGCCTTTTGCTCTTTTTGCTGTAAGATCAAAACACGCACACACAAGTTTTAAAAGCTCATATTATTTATTCTTTTAGATGGACACATTTTCATGACATATCGCTTCCATCGGGCAATGTACATCAGACAGGCGTGGTACGAAAATAAGGGAAAAAGGGAAAGGCGTGGTGCAAAAATAAGAGAGAAAGGTGAAAATTAATGGTAAGGAAACACTATCTGAGTTCATTCTAGATGATGTTTCTCGGGGTCGGAGGATGTCGGGACATTAACGCTAACATGATTTAGCCTTTTTCTTAACCAGCAAAATCCCGGCTTCCGCAAGCTTTTCCACCGGGATGGAAGAGCTGAAGACATTTTTACCCCCGGTGATGTTGGAGATTACACAGTCACGCATACACAGAGAGGACTCGAGCTGGTAAATTTTATTTTAAAAGGGCTGTAGTTTAGGTTCAGTCAGTCAGAGAGAGAGAGAGAGAGAGAGAGAGAGAGAGAGAGAGAGAGAGAGAGAGAGAGAGAGAGAGAGAGAAGAGAGAGAGAGAGAGAGAGAGTAAGTAAGTAAGTATGTTGACTCTGGTCGAATATGAACGTGCAAAGCGCTGATTCCAGAATTCCATCCAGTCTAGTGCTGAACATGACCATCCGTATTCTTGTAACTCTCTTACAGTCATTTGTCATGCTGACCTAGATGTACCTGCATGTTGTCTCATAATGTTGCGTACGTCTATAATTCTAATAATAAATTACGTTGTTCTTTAACGTTAATCGTGTTTATCCATAGGTTAGCATTAGTAATGGTTTGTGTATATTTGTACCCAGTTTTGCAAGTAAAGATTGAAAGAATGTGTGTGTGTGTGTGTGTGTGTGTGTGTGTGTGTGTGTGTGTGTGTGTGTGTGTGTGTGTGTGTGTGTGTGTGTGTGTGTGTGTGTGTGTGTGTGTGTGTGTGTGTGTGTGTGTGTGTGTGTGTGTGTGTGTGTGTGTGTGTGTGTGTGTGTGTGTGTGTATATATATATAGTCTATTGCCTAAAATTGCAATCCTCTCGCAGTAAAGTTCTGAGTCTCTGTCTGTCTGTCTGTCTGTCTTGTCTCTGCGTCTGTCTGTCTGTCTGACTGTCTGTCTCTGTCTGTCTGTCTGTCTCTGTCTCTCTCTCTCTGCATCTGTGTACCCCCCCCCCCTCTCTCTCTATTTCTATCTGTCTGTCTGTTTGTCTGTCTGTCTGTCTGTCTCTGTCTCTGTCTCTGTCTGTCTGTCTGTCTGTCTGTCTGTCTGTCTGTCTGTCTGTCTGTCTGTCTGTCTGTCTGTCTGTCTGTCTTCCTCTCTCTCTCTCCCTCTCTCTCTCCCTAGCCTGCCCATTTATTCCATGTGTGCAGCGGTGTATTGTAGCGTAAAAGTACGTGCACATGTATAATTAATTGCCCGTCGTTTGGACGAGGGCTAGATGCAAAAAAGCATACATGCTTATCTATTACCCTCGTAATTAAAGAACCCCTCCCTCTCTCCCTCGTTCGCTCGCTCGCTCTCGATGCTAATTTGTCTCAGTGGAAAAATTAGCTTGGTGACAAACAGCATTAAAAAATCTAATGAAATTCTTACGAACACATCCGCTTTACAACAATCCTTCCACATGCCCACAGAACTGCGAAGAAAGAAAAGAGAGAAAGAAAAAAAAAAAGGAGAAAAAAGAAAAGAAAAGAGAGGAGAAGACGGAAGTGACAATGGAACGGTAGAGGAATCTAATTTGAAAAGATTAATCGAAACGATCGACCAACGCTGAATGTTTGCCCACTAGCTTCCTCAAACCTCACTAACAATCCACGCGCCCCCACCTTCCCTCCTCCCACTCTTAACAATCGCTGTATGTAAATGTGCGGACAGAAATCTAGAAAGCTTGCGACTCTTCTATCGATCTGCTTTCAATCCACCAATTGCCTGTGTCAGGAAACAAGGGGCTCGTCTTTCCGGACTTTGGCACCCCTTGCCCTGCAACTTTGATTAAGGAAATATCAAAGACAGATGTAGCCAAGGCTCTGTCATGTGGTGAAGGACTTAGCGAGACGAAGAATGAATGCTCCTGTGGTTGATACACGGCACGGCCGCGATTTATTATTCGCTTGTTTCTTCGTGTTGGATCCACTGTTTCTTGAATTCTGCCATGGCGTTGGTAGACCCAGAGGTCCTTGTGCAGCTGCGTCCTTAGACCCAGCATTTTTTTGTTAGTTTTTTTTTTCCTTTTTTTTCTTCTTTCTTTTCTTTCTTTCTGTAAGAGCATGTTTCGGAGAGGATAGACTGGATCCAATAGACTGGATTCCTTTCGCAATTGCATTGTTAGCCCTAGTGTTCTTTCTCCAACTGCACTGATTGTCACACCGAAGGTATTATTTTGCCATGGCGTTGGTAGACCCAGAGGCCCTTGTGCAATTGCATCCTTAGACCCAGTGTTCGTTCTGTAAATGCATGTTTAGATGACTTGATTCCTTTTGCAATTGCATTGTCAGCCCCAGTGTTCTTTTTGCAAGTGCACTTGTACATCAGGGGTATTATTCTGCAATTGCGTTGAGAGACCCAGGGTTCCTTCTTCAGTTAGCGTTGAGAGACCCAGGGTTCCTTCTTCAATTAGCGTCGGCAGACACAGGCTTCCTTCTTCAATTAGCGTTAGCAGACCCAGGCTTCCTTTTTCAATTAGCGTTGAGAGACCCAGGGTTCCTTCTTCAATTAGCATTGAGAGACCCAAGGTCCCTTCTTCAATTAGCGTTGACAGACACAGGCTTCCTTCTTCAATTAGCGTTGAGAGACCCAGAGTTTCTTCTTCAGTTAGCGTTGGGAGACCCAGGGTTCCTTCTTCAATTAGCGTTCGCAGACACAGGGTTCCTTCTTCAATTAGCGTTGGCAGACACAGCCTTCCTTTTTCAATTAGCGTTGAGAGACCTAGGGTTCTTCTTCAATAAGCGTTGAGAGCCCCAGGGATCCTTCTTCAATTAGCGTTGGGAGACCCAGGGTTCCTTTTTGAATTAGAGTTGATAGACCCAGGGTTCCTTCTTCATTTAGCGTCGAGAGACACAGGGTTCCTTCTTCAATTAGCGTTGAGAGACACAGGGTTCCTTCAATTAGCGTTGACAGACCCAGGGTTCCTTCTTAAATTAGCGTTGACAGACCCAGGGTTCCTTCTTCAATTAGTGTTGGGAGAGCCAGGGTTCCTAATTCCATCAGCGTTGAGAGACCCAGGGTTCTTCTTCAATAAGCATTGAGAGACCTAAGGTTCTTCTTCAATAGGCGTTGAGAGCCCCAGGGTTCCTTCTTCGATTAGCGTTGGGAGTCCCAGGGTTCCTTCTTCAATTAGCGTTGGGAGACCCAGCGTTCCTTCTTGAATTAGAGTTGACAGACCCAGGGTTCCTTCTTCATTTAGCGTCGAGAGACACAGGGTTCCTTCTTCAGTTACGGTTGAAAGACCCAGGGTTACTTCTTCAATAAGCGTTGAGAGAAGCAGGGTTCCTTCTTCAGTCAGCGTTGAGAGACCCAGGGTTCTTCTGCAGTTGCACTGTTGGAGCCAGGATTCTTCTGGAAGACACTGTAAGACCTAGTGTTTTAGCCTGGTGCTGTCTCTCCCTCTGCCTGTCTGCCTGTCTGCCTGCCTGTCTGTCTCTGTCTCTGTCTCTGTCTCTGTCTCTGTCTCTCTCTCTCTCTCTCTCTCTCTCTCTCTCTCTCTCTCTCTCTCTCTCTCTCTCTCTCTCCTCTCCTATAATTGTATTGATAGACCTAGCACTCCTTCCGTAATCGCATTGTTACATCCAGGTTTCTTCTGCCAATGCATTGTCGGACCTAAAGTTCCCATTGCAGTATCATTTTTAGATCCAGGGCTGACGTTATTTCCACGACTGCATTGTTAAACACACTGTTCCTTTTGTAATTACATTGAAAGCGGAACCTCCGAAAACACAATCTGTAGAGAAGAAGCATGAACCGACTACGGGGAGCTATCAACTCCCCCTTCTGTAACCACCTCTTCCATATATTGGTGGTGGTGGTGGTGGGGACATTTTTCAACGTCAAGAGCAGCAGCGACAGCAACATTATTTGTCTGGACTCGCTACGGGTAGGTTATAGGTAGTGTTGCTTAATGTCCTCAGATGTCAGTTGACATATTAGGGACAAGCTGAGACCAATGCCGAAGCATGGTTCAATATAGCTTTACGTCCACGGAAACCAGAAGGCTCGTTAGGACGGACAGCCCAGGACGGCCACCTCGACTCTCACACAGCTCCTGAACTATGAGGACTCGCTACTGCTCCAGGAACATTATTATACTAGGCCGTGGCCGACTCTACGCCTTTGTTCTCAAGCCTCGCGAAAACCGGAGAGGACGGCACAGCGAGAACCGCAGAGGAAGGCACAGCTGTCGCGAGACGTAGACTATAGCTATAGCTTATCTTTCTTCAGTCGGCCTCCTATGGTTCACGTCTCCGTGTGTCCTTTAGTCTCGGTTTCTTGGTCTCCTGTGGTTTACGTCTCCGTGTCTTCAGTCTCGGTTTCTTGGTCTCCTGTGGTTCACGTCTCCGTGTGTACTTCAGTCTCGCGTTCTTTGTCTCCCATGGTCCACGTCTCCGTGTGTACTTCAGTCTCGCGTTCTTTGTCTCCTGTGGTTCACGTCTCCATGTGTCTTTCAGTCTCGCTAA
>JABMCL010002989.1:247500-250000 GCA_018857735.1 Alviniconcha marisindica | reverse complement strand
CTAACTTTTGAATTGGTTGAGTTAGAATTCAGAGTGCCCATTTGCAAAGTTCAAGAGTGCGCTGCTGACTATGTATGCCCAAATAATTGCGGCTGGTTGCGCAAGTGTCACGCTTGCATACTTCAGCGGGAACCTGCAGGGACCACGCACGAAGCTAACCGACCAAACCAAGCGTGGCAGTGTTTGCGTGAGTGTAATCCTTTAAGCCAATTCATTATTCAAATCCAGGAGTAAGGTATGCGTCACACTCCCTTTGGATATTAACTACTACAAGGGCAATACGAACATCATTAATTTTATGAAGATCTAGTACGTAACCTAGCTGCTGACACGTGTGATCCGAGAAGAAAGAGACTCTCATCTGCCTTGCATAGAAGCGTGGAAAAAGAGATGGCATACATCAGTCGGCCCGAAAGAGTGTATGTGTATGTAATGCAGGTCTTGCTGTTTAGCTTCTTGTGGTCTGAACTGCTCGTATGTAGTTATAAATTTACATCGTCGCTTTCCGCTTGAGGTGTCTCAACGTGGATGTAGTTCAAGCTATAATAATATCTGAATTATGTACAGCGCGCCGAACTCTGTTTTTATGTTAGAGGTTCGCGCTTTATAAATATTTCATTATTATTATTATTATCATGAAAGAGAAAACGATAAACTGGAAACAAGACTGAGTTGGCTGCAGAGCGGAGTTGGTAACCGAGAAAACAAAAGACGCCACACAGCTCAGTCATCATGTCAAGGAGGGAAAAGAACAATATCAATGAACAGGAGAAACGGTTGGGTTTCCTCGAGTTAGTCTCCAGACGGCGTGTCTAATTTTCAGCTCCGCTTTCTCCCTGAACCAAACAAGCTACCGGGACTTTTTTGTTTCCACTTTTTCTTTTATTCATTATAACCAATATATCACATTTATAGAGCATGTCAGTACACCTGTTCCAGCAATGGATAACATACATATACATGTATAGTTTATGCATACATAATAGACAAAAAGGTACAGACATATAGACAGACATCCATACAGACAGAAAGTTCGACAACGTACTTCACAGAGCTACCGGGACTTTACCTAGAGCCGAGATACTAGTTTTGATCTAAAGAGAGCTGAAAACACAGATTCGCTTAAATTACCTTTGTCACTTTATTTTGGGGGGACTGGAACAGATCATGGCTGTGAGATCGGTTGCTTATCGCTCGACGCTTGCTAATGACGCCAACGAGGCTCATCGTTGCCTGTACGCTACTGAAGATATATATATATATATCCAGTAAAGATGCCGGATCCAATCCGGAAGCGTTTTGGTTACGGCCAGTTGTGGCCGGATCGTATATGCCGTATCCGACTTCCCGCATCCGTTTCAGTTCCGTTTTTCCAAAGAAGGCATGGATCGTATTGCGCAAAACCGACCCGGGCCCGATCTGGATGGCCTGGTCAGTGTTTGGCCAAACGCGTCTGGTCGGGAAGCAAGCCGGTGTGCAAGAATCGTCGGGCCCGGTTTCTGGCAGGACTCAACCGGCCCGCTACCAGTTTCCCACTTTCAGACTCGGCTGCGTTCTTCCACAGACGTCCCGGACAATAGTGTGCAAAACCAGCCCGGATCCGATTTAGTTCTGGCTGATTGTGTCAGGTTTTGGCCGAACGGATCCGGACCGGAAGCAAGCTGGTGTGCAAGAATCACCCGTCCCGCGCCTGGCCATTGCTTCCCAGCCGATCCGGACCGGATGCGAACCGGATCCGGCACGCTTACTGGGTATATATATATTGTGATACGTAACGTCCATGAAACCATATACGGCTTCTTAGGGACGGGTGGCAGCGGGGGAGGGGGCTCGGGGGCTCGGATACCTATGAATAGCTCGTCATTGCGCTCCGACTCGCAAAGACCGAAGAGACCGTCATGCAGTCACCGCCAGAACAATAAACATATAGTAATAATAATAATAATAATAATAAAAACATTTATCATGCGTTCATCAACGCCCTGAGCGCTAACATCATACATATTAACCTAAATACCATTTTCTATAAGTACGTAGAGGACGGTCCTACCAAAACAATTCAAATAAGCGATTACATGAAAACACACACACACGCACGCACACACGCACGCACACACGCACGCACGCACGCACGCACACACACACACACACACACACACACACACACACTCTGACTGTAGCACAAACTGGCTATTGATATTAGTTGGGGCGGAAATACTGTGAGAAGAGGAAGTTTGGCTTTAAAAGATGACAGGGTTGAGCAGTGCCTATGGTCTTGTGGGAGTGAGGTCCAAATGTGGGGTCCAAAGCAAGGTGGAGACCCCTCCAATGCGAAACAACTTGTGTACTTCGCAACTTGCTCTTTCAGCAGCTGCGCTGAACAGTGACAAAGACAGAGTCTAAAAGACCAGCTGTTGAAACCTGAAGCGAAAGACAAGTCCAATTCACTATGAGACCACAGCTCCACCTCTCTCTTCCCTCTTCTGATCGCTCTGGGGCT
>JABMCL010002989.1:227500-240000 GCA_018857735.1 Alviniconcha marisindica | reverse complement strand
CACACACACACACACACACACACACACACACACACACACACACACACACACACACACACACACACACACACACACACACACACACACACACACACCACAACACCACACACACACACAAGGACTGCGCAACCCACACACACTCGGACACACACACACACACACACACACACACACACACACACACACACACACACACACACACACACACACACACACACACACACACACACACACACACACACACACGCACAGATTCACGCTCACAGACTCACACAGTTGCACATACCGTGTTGACCCTCAGAGAGTTGAACTAGGGAACGCTGCAACTGCAACAGCAACAACGCATATCACGTGCCGCGGGGTCTTTGTCTCTTCTGGTCTTGTTCCAGACCCTCGGTATTGTCCTCAGGGAGAGAGCCGCGACTGTGTAATTGGTGGAGGGCCGGGGGGGGGGGGGTCCAGCGGCAGACAAATACATGCAGTTACTGCCTTTGTTCAAATCGAAAACCATATTATACCTTTTCACTATAACAGTGGTTGACGAACACGTTTTGACGTGAGCCGCTACGAAAGCAATCGACTCGAGCAGCTGCTGGTCTCTCGCGAGGACTGAACAATAATTTGTTTTCAGGCTGCAACCAAATTACGCTGGCAGCTTGGTCGCGAGAGTGCGTTGAAAAGGATGTTCTGTGGTGCTGTGAAAAGGAATGACACAAAATATCGGAATGCACGCATGTGGGCGCGTTCACACCGATCTTTTGACATGACATAGACCGACAGGCCGACTGACCGACCGACCGACCGACCGACCGACCGACAAACCGACAGACAGACAGACACACAGACACACAGACACACAGACTCAGACACACACACACACACACACACACACACACACACACACACACACACACACACACACACACACACACACACACACACACACACACACACACACACACACACACACACACACACACACACACACATAGAGACTCAACCACACCCACATAGACTCACGCTCAGACACTCACGCACGCACACACTCAGGTGAACACACACACCCCACACACACACACACACACCCCACACACACACACACACACACACACACACACACACACACACACACACACACACGCACACACACCCCACACACACACACACACACACACACACACACAGACGCAGCACAACACACACACACACAAAACACACACACACACACACACACACACACACACACACACACACACACACACACACACACACACACACACACACACACGTGACACACATACACACACCCACACACACACACACACACACACACACACACACACACACACACACACACATCCACCACACACGACGCACGCACGCACGCACGCACCCCTGTACACTTTACACACATACACATACCCCCCCCCCACACACCACACACAGACTCTCGCACACGCAGAAGCACGTGCAGGCACGCGCGCGTATGCACACACACACACACACACACACACACACACACACACACACACACACACACACACACACACACACACACACACACACACACACACACACAGAGGAACGTATGAACATGCACTTACTGGCAATTTTGGGTATTTGGGAATTTGCGTTCTGGGTATTTTGAAAGCATGTGTATTCAACCGTGACGAAAATATTTCGGTTATTCTTTGTTGCTGTTTTGTTGTTAATGCGTTTGTGGTGATTTTTATTGTTTGTTCTTCTGATGCCCACGCATTTCGTTGTTAGCGTCAGGTCATTCTCTGTTTCGTCTCCCTCCATCTTTTAGTTTTTATTTGATCTCTTTTTCTTTCACTTTTGTCTCTGTCACAAAGATTCGTGCATATATTATTATAATAATCTGAGCAAATAAAAATCTGGCTTGAGCTTTTCGTTGTTAACGTCAGGTCATTCTCTATTTCGTTTCCTCCTGTCTTTTAGTTTTTTTTGGATTGATCTTCCTCTCTGTCTTTTCTTCTTTCACTTTCTCGATATCCTGAAGATTCGTACATATAATTATTATCCTGATAAAATGAGCAAATCAAAATATTGTGCTGGCTTGAGCTTTGTGTTGTTAACGTCAGCGTCTGTTTCGTTTCCTTCTCTCTTGTAAACACAAAAAGGTTCAAACGAATGCTTGTTTATTTTAACACATGCACTTTTTCGGGGAAATCCCCTTTATCAAGCCACAAAACGCTAGCAGTCATTCTGTTTCAGATTTGTTTCCCCTACCGTCTTTTAGTGTGTTTTTTGGATCTTTCTCTCTGTCTTTTCTTCTTTCACTTCCTCCCTATCCTGAAGACTTGCGCATATATTACTACGATAATCTTAGCAAATAAAGCTACCGTGTTGGCTCGCGAGCCAATAAAGCTCTCTGGAAGATCGAATCAGCGAGTGGCGCGTGTCAGGTCTTTGACATTGCCGCGAAGAGAGCCAATCTCTCGATGACATGCAGAGCCACCCATCCTCTCCACGCCGAAACCAATCTGCCGGAAACCCCGGCGTTGCTTCTTCGAGTGTGTCCGGCCACTTGTCCACCCTGTCCCGCTAAACACCCCGTCCCTCTCGCTGTTGACCGTTGGCGCTGTTCAGCAACCTCTCAGCGCTGTCTGCCATCGGAAGCCGAAGATTGCTCATTGTGAACATTCACCAGACAGCCTTGTCTGGAGGGCAACTTTTCGTTTTAAGCTTGGAGTTGCGGATATTTTTTTTTTTTTTTTTTTTTTTTTTAGCTTGGGTTAGCATTTTTTTTTTAAAGCTTTGGGGTAGCGGGTGGTGGTAAGTGGGTGTGTGTGGCTGTGTGTGTGTGTGTGTACGTGTGTGTGTGTGTGTGGGGGGGGGGGTTAAAGTTTGGGGTAGCGGGTGGTAGTATTTTTATTTATTTTTAAGCTTGGGGTAGTGGGTGGTGGTAGGTGTGGGGGTGGGTGGTGGTGGTGGTGGTGGTGGTGGTGGTGGGGGGGGTTATCAGGTTTGCATTTCTCCCAGTGAGAGTCGTCTGTTCTCCTTATCACATAAGGAGAACAGGCGACAATATTATTGTGAACGTACACAAAAGCCAGGTCACAGAGCTCAGGAGCTGTGTGAAAGTCGAGGTGGCCGTCCTGGGCTCCCCGTCCCTAATAAGCCTTACGGTTTCTGAGGACGTGAAGCGACACTGAAGAACAAGAAGGAGAAGAAGCCAGGTTGGCCAGTTGCGGGGTACTCCGGACCCAAGTTCAAATACGCTTCGGCCTACGTTTAATAATATTAATTTTATAGTAATAATGCAGATCTGTAAAGCTGCTACCCCGCGCCTCAAGCGTTGAACACACAAACATAACACGCGCAGCGTACATCGAGATGGAGAACGTTGTCCGCAATTTAACAAAAGCTAACACACAAACATAACACGCGCAGCGTACATCGAGATGGAGAACGTTGTCCGCAATTTAACAAAAGCTAACACACAAACATAACACGCGCAGCGTACATCGAGATGGAGAACGTTGTCCGCAATTTAACAAAAGCTAACACACAAACATAACACGCGCAGCGTACATCGAGATGGAAAACGTTATCTGCAATTTAACAAAAGCTAACACACAAACATAACACGCGCAGCGTACATCGAGATGGTGATGAACGTTATCCGCAATTTAACAAAAGCTAACACACAAACATAACACGCGCAGCGTACATCGAGATGGAGATGAACGTTATCCGCAATTTAACAAAAGCTAACACACAAGGACCACTTTCTCGTCCAAAACTGTGGTTTCACCACAATCTTGCTACTTTGCCTCCCGCAAAATAACGAACGGACCGTTGACATGGCACGGGCAGTTGCTCACTCCCAAAACGCTGGGGAGTCATTCCAGATAAAGCTCAGATTTGCAATCTGTCCTAGTGGTGAGCCGGTTTGGCCTAGCGGTAAGGCGTTAGGCTGGTAAGCGGAAGGACCTCGGTTCGCTACCGCTTCGGCTCTCCTTTCTCTTCAAAAAGGTTGTGGTTTGTGGACACTGTCTTGTGACTTTGTCCATCACTTCCTACTGAAACATTAAAATGGCTCTCAACGCTGCCCATCTTAATGCCGGAATCATTCTGGTGGTGACAGTGTAGCGATAGGTATATAATCTCCTCTCCCCCCCCCCCACCTCCACACCCCCTTCCCCCCCTTCTCCCCGTCCCTAATAAGCCTTACTGTTTCTGTGGACGTTAAGCACCATGTTTACTTACTGTCCTAGTGAGAGATGCTTCCGCAAATGAACAAACCGTTGACATGGCGCGGGCCGCTGCTCACTCCCTAAACGCAGGGTGTAGTCATTCGGGTGGCGGTCGAGAGTGTGGAGTTAGTTTAGTGGACCTTTGTCTCCTCAACTTCCTGCATGGTGCTTTGGTCTCCACCAGTACCTCTCCGTCGGTGTGGGGCTTTGGGGTGTAGGGTGTGGTGAGGGAGTCGTTAACCGAGGTTAAAAGCAGCGAGAACAGATCTGTAAATGGCTTTGATCTGTGTGGGGGTCTCCTGCATATTTCCGGTGGACAATTTTGATAGGTTCTTATTCCGTAACTCTCTCTCTCTCTCTCTCTCTCTCTCTCTCTCTCTCTCTCTCTCTCTCTCTCTCTCTCTCTCTCTCTCTCTCTCTCTCTCGCTCGCTCGCTCCAAAACCCCACCAAATTTCTGAAATCGGTTTTCGAGGGAAGAACTATATTTAGCATTGTTTTGTTTTTTTCTCTCCTTTTTCTCTCTCACGACAACCCCTGAATTCGGCCTTGGGGGCGAGAATTATCTTTAGCACAGGATCATGCGGACTCTAAAATCGAGTCATTGGCGGACGTCTGGACTGTATTGTTTTTAAAAGCGATCGTGGAAATTCCAAACTGCTTCCGTGGGGAATAAAAGCAATTTTGATGCTTCACCTATCGCCGTAGGCTCCCGGATATACGTACATATAGTTCGGTTCTGGCAGCCGATGCAGCGAGAAGAGCGATTGGACCAGCAGGCAGAAAAAAGAAAGAAAAAAAAAGCAAGAAAGAAAAAAAGAAGAAGAAAAAAAGGAAAGAAAGCAAGAAAAAGAGAAAGAAGAAAAAGAAAGAAAAAAAAGAAAGAAAAGAAGAAAGAAAGAAAGAAAAAAAAAAGAGGAAAAAAAAAAAAAGCAAGAAAAGAAAAAGAAGAAAAAGAAGAAGAAATAAAGCAAGAAAAAGAGAGAGAAAAAAGAAGAAAAAAGAAGAAGAAAAAAAGAAGATGCTTCAACGCTTTGCAGTGTTGGATCAGGAAATTGACCGAGTTAGTGTGCGTTGGAGTTGCCGAGTTGTTTGTCTAATCGTCTCTGTGAAGTCTGGCTCTCATCGTTTTTTATATTTTTTATTGCAGGTTCATCTTTTGAAAAGTACTGAACGAAACATCGAGTTAAAAAGAAAAACGATTTATTCTTTTTGGAAGAGCAAAGGAGAGGGGTGAGGGATACTGATTAGAAATAGAAATAATCGGTAACTGATTCCTTTCTTCGAAAACAACAACAAAACAAAACAGAAAGCCCCAACCATTCTTGAGATGCACTGTACGTTAAGTAGAACTGTTCATATTTTGAAGGGTTCTGAACGAAACCGTGATTTAAAAAAAATGTATAATCTATTCTGGGGGGAAGAGCAAGTTGGGAGGAATACCGACTAAGAATAAAAAGAATCGGTACCTGATTCCTATTTTCGAAAACAAAAACCAACCAACCAACCAACCAGCCAACTAACCAACAACAACAACAACAACAACAACAACAGAAAACCCTAACCATTCTTGAATCGCACGAGCGCACTGTACGTTTTCATCGAACAGGATGAGGACAAGGACAAGGGCATCCAAGATTATAAACCTTCTGGGGAAGCCAGCTAAGACATGCGATCACTAACGGAATCGACTGCTTCGGCCAGACATGCTTTACCGTCCCTGTATCGGTTTCAGACTTGATACCGGAGTTTGATTAAACAGCGCAGAGGTGGACGTGGCAGGGCAAGAGAGTTCACACGCGGCGGTTGATGGTCTGCTCGTCACGACGTGTCGGCCAGAGTGACTCCCCTTTCTGACAGCGTGCTTGTCTTCATCTGGACAACTTTTCTAACTAGGTCAGCCCCGGCGTGCACGTGCGTCCCCGCCTGGCTTGAAATTTTGGGATGTAGGCTATAGATATTGGGACTTCAAATCGTCGAACCAATCTCGGAACCAAACACATACAAATATTACCTACGACTACAATCTCTGAACCGAAAAAAAATCTTTGGCTTTCTCTGAGAGCGGAAAATCTGTTGCTTTTGTTATCTGTGGGCTTGGAATCTGTTGACGCATCTACGGACTTGAAATCGTTGGATTAGAATAATAATTATGGAATTAAAAAAGACATGACCAAACATTTTAGGCTTTTCATCGGTGGTTTGTGAACTATTTCAGATAGGTATCTCTGCGTCATATAATCGTCATGACAAATCCCAGTTTTGCAGCAACATTTTAAAGTTAACTACAATAATAATAAAACAAATGTCAGTATGTGTGTGTGTGTGTGTGTGTGTGTGTGTGTGTGTGTGTGTGTGTGTGTGTGTGTGTGTGTGTGTGTGTGTGTGTGTGTGTGTGTGTGTGTGGTTTGCTATCAAAATAGTGTCATTTTGTATTATTTGAATACAGGAATGATATTCTGTATTCTTTGACTATAGGAATGACATTTTGTATTCTTTGAATCGCATTCAGCGTTTCACTTGCCAGGTTCATTCTTGGCCTTTGATGAGCAAAGAAAAAGATAGCTTAGATCGCGTTTGGTTTCCATTGCATTAATTTGCAATTTTTTCTACGTTAAAGGTGGCTCTCGATTTTGAACATTGTTATAATTTCTATGCAAACCATATCTTTAACATTCTAAAGTACTTCTATACAAAATCTTTCAAATTTGGTTTCCTCGTTAACAATAACTGAATTTTAGAAATCGAATTAACTAAATAGAAAATGAATGAGAAGACCAACATGCTTGCAGATTATGTGCGATACTCACGCAGTACAATATGTCCAAAGAAGCCTAGCAGTCATAATCGAGGCATTTTAACAGAAAATAACCTTGCCAGTAGCATCAAAATCTAGCTGTTAACGTGAGAGAAGACAAACAAACAAACAAAGCAACAACAGCAGCAGCAACAACAACAACAAAAAGAAAAAGAAGTCTAAACTATTGGGCGGTTCAGGCGGGGTTGTTAACTCCCTTGACTTTTGTCGGCATCGTTTAAGTCCCTTGGCTGCTTTTACTTCCGGCGCGTACTTTCTTCGCAGTGGAAGGGGGTGACTGAATCTGAGAATTTTACACTGCCAACTTTAAAGGCATTTTTGGAGGCCCGTAGTCAGAAAGTGTCTGGCAACAAGCAATAACTTGTTGCTCGTGCGATAGGATGCCCCAAAACGACACAAAGACACTTTTTCCCCCCACCCTCCATCCCCTTTCCCCGCTAATTTTTGCAACTACAACAGTGGTGGCATTTGTATTGCTTCGCAATTCTATGTTCAACGTCCATTGTTATACACAGCGTGAAGCAACGCCTACTCAGAAATTGGCCCGGAAGTGACGCTGCGACCTCTCGCGACTTCTTGCGCGAAAGATTACAAAGGGCATTCACTCGTGCAGACCAGCTTCACTGAACCGCCCAACAGATTCAAAAGGGGTAGCCTATGCAAATGCAAAAATATTTAAAGGCGAGTTTCATCTACTTCACAGTAGTGTAAATTTACAATTGTTGTTGAGAATTGCTCGAAGTTAAACCAGAAATACTTCTTTTTCTCTCAGAATTTATTTTGTTTGTAAACGCTGATAGTGTTTTCTTCGGATAAGTTTGAGGTTAGACAGTGACGTTTTTTTCTCTCTTTTTTTTCTTTCTCTTTTTCTCTTCTTCTTCTTCTTCGTCTTCTCCTTCCCCTTCTTTCTCTCAGCGTGTTTCCCAGAGATCAGATTGATTAAAATTAACACTTTTCTCAGCTCAAGTTTCAAACGGTGGCGCTGCCGTCCATTTCTAACAGAAGCCGTTTCGCCCCCAATCTAGAAACACACCCCTTTAATTCACTCTCCCGTATTTTTTTCCCCCTCCGTTCGAAGCTTCCTCACCCTTCTTGGCTTCAGTGGCTTCAATTTGGAGCAACACGGGTTCGGATCAGACAAACTGGGAAGAGTAGGGGAAAGTGTTGCATTACTGTTTTAATCTTATTGAGTCCAAACCGAATTTGGCTTGTTTCTGTCGTTTTCGGTTTTGGGCAACGCTTCACTTTGTAAAGCGGGTTGCGGTCGATAGGTTCCTAGCACGTCTGAGAAATGTCTGCAGGAGTTTCGTCCTTCTCTATCGCTTCTCAGCTTTTGTTTGTTTGAGGTGTGTGTGTGTGTGTGTGTGTGTGTGTGTGTGTGTGTGTGTGTGTGTGCGTGTGCGTGTGCGTGTGCGCGTGGGCGTGTGCGTGTGTGTGCGTGTGTGTGTGTATGTGTGTGTGTGTGTGTGTGTGTGTGTGTGTGTGTGTGTGTGCGTGCGCGTTCGTGTTCGTGTGTTTGTGTGTGCGTGCGCGCGCGCGCGCGTCCGTGTGCGTTTATGTCTGTGCCTGTAAGTTGTGTGTTTGTGTGTTTGTCTGTGTGTGCGTGCGTGCGTGTGTGCGTGCTTACGTGCTTGTGTTTGTGTGTTTGTCTGTATGTATGTGCGCGCGTGCGCGCATGCGTGCGTGCGCGCGTGCGTACATGAGTAATATATACTGACTGCTTGATTAAAAGGGAAAACGCGATAAATAAACAAGATGAAAACAATCGAGAAAATAACCATTCACGTACCAAACGGGTATGCATGGGTGCATGTGACGGTACAAATACTCTACTTAACCCACAATTACACCCCAAAAAAGGAGAATCGTGGATCGACACCTTCACGCTCCCTCACTATCACAACTGACGTACATGTACCGCGCGCTTGTCTGTTCATTCACAAATGACCGCTAATTTCGTTTCGTATTAGACTTATTGATCTGCGAGATAAACGATCAGGTCTTCCTGACGGTCTGCAAATGGAAAGGGAGTGTTGACTTTCAGATAAATGGCGGGGAGAGAAGTCCGTTGCGGTGACGAAGGGAGAAGTCAGTACAGACTAATGTCTGTGAATTCCTCCGCCAGTCACCGTAAATCGTCAGGCGGTGATTCGGTCCTGTCCAACTCGCGGATCCGGGATGTTTCTGATTGGTTCCACCCCCCAAACCCCCACCCCCACCCGCCCCCTTCATATCTAGTTTTGCGACCACAACTGTGCATAGCACTTTTGTTTTTTGTTCATGTTGCGCCGTTTGCGGTTCATTCTCTCGGTTGAGATTACGACCTGTCTAAAGGAAGATACAGATAAAACATCAAAGGCTGTCATGAGAGAGAGAGAGAGAGAGGGGGGGGAGGGAGAGGGAGAGAGAGGGGGAGAGGAGGGAGAGAGAGAGGGGGGTGGGAGAGAGAGGGGAGAGAGGGGGAAGGAGAGAGAGAGAGGGGGGGGCAGAGAGGGGGAGAGGGGGGAGAGGGAGAGAGGTGGGAGACGGGGGAATGAGAGAGAGAGAGAGAGAGAGGGAGAGAGAATCAACAACGAAGAAGACACAACCCCTATCCGCAGTCTTCAAGAGTGCAAAACACAAACTCAGATTACAAACGATCCCAAAACAGAACACATACACACACACACACACACACACACACACACACACACACACACACACACACACACACACACACACACACACACTCACACTCACACTCACACACGCACAGCAAAGCAAAGCAAAGCAAAAACAAAACGACAAACAAACAAAACAAACAAAACAAAAACAAAAACAACTAAAAACTAAACAAAATTGATAAATTCATCGAAGGCTGGAAAGAGGGATCTGGGAGCCATAACACCTATCCAGTCTTCAGGGGTACTAAAGTCAAGCTGAGGCTACAAACAGTCGGAAGAAACAAATCAAGGTCTTGTTCAATTGTTGGTTTGTATTATTCACACCACCAGTTGTGGCATGTTGTCCAAACTACTGGGATTCCCACAAGAAGAAGAAGAAGAAGAAGAAGAAGATATATAAATACATCGAGGGCTGGGGAGAGAGAGAGAGTTGGGGGGGGGGGGGGAAGGGCGGGGTGGAGAAACCACAACCCCTATCCACAGTCTTCAAGAGTGCAAAAAATACAAACTGAGATTACGAACGATCTCAAACTAAAACCGTAAATACATCGACGGAATGGGGTGGGGAGGAACCATAATCCCTATCCACAGTCTTCAAGAGCGCAAAAATACAATTTGAAGTTACGAACAATCGGAAGAAACAAATCGATAAATACATAGAGGATTAGAGAGACGTGTGTGTTGGGGGGGTGGGGGGGGGGGAGGGGGGGTTGCACCTACCCCTATCCTCATTCTGCAAGAGTGCGAAAATGCAAAGTGAGATTACGAACGACCTCAAATATCGTTATTAAAAAACAAATCCAAAAATACACCTACAGATGGAGGCATGTGTGTGTGTGTGTGTGTGTGTGTGTGTGTGTGTGTGTGTGTGTGTGTGTGTGTTGGGGGGGGTGGTGGGGGGGTGCACAACCCCTATCCACAGTCTCCAAGAGTTCCAAAACACAAGCTGAAATTACGAACAATCTGAAGAAACAAATCGATAAATACATCGAGGGCTAGAGAGACAGAGGGTGGGGGGTGGGGGGGGGGGTTTGAGGAGCCACAACCCCTATCCAAAGTCTTGAAGAGTGCGAAAATACAAGCCGAGATTACGAACGATCTCGAGAAACAAATCGATTAATACGTCGAGAGCTGGAGCACAGAAAGAAAGAAAGAAAGAAAGAAAGGAAGAAAAAAATAAAGAAAAAAAAAGGGGGGAGAAAAAAAAAAGGTCGTTGAAGGGATTTCCATTCGATCGTCTTGGTCCCCGCTATCACACCCTTGCAGTGGTTGTGACAGTCATGCTACGGCAATACACAGCTTAGCAGTCTCGGCACGCCCATGCCCTTTTGCGCGTGACGTTTGCCGCGAAACTGCTCCAATGCTGGGACAACTCTGTCAGACAAGCAGCGACATCTTCTCGGTTTACAGAGTCGCGTGCCCCTTGCCAATTGAGGCGCGTTCGGTCCAGAGCTCCGTCGAGTCATTTTCGTGTGGCGCGGCAACATTTGCGCTGTCACAAATGGCTGGGTGTTTTCTTCGAGTGCGAATTTGAACGTGTTCTGGGTTTATTTTCCTCGGCGTGGTCAAATTTGCACTGCCACAGAACGTTAGGTGTTTTAGGAGCGTGGTAATACCAAGGTAATACGCCAAGACGTTTTGGGTGACTGTTTGGTTTTGCTAGAACGGGAACCTTTGTTTTCGTTTGTTCAAGAACAGCCAAAGAGCAGATATAAAAGCTGAGGGGTTGGCTTTTTTTTGTGGTTGTTGTGCAGGACAACATTTTATGAAGAATAAACACCCACAAAAACACGCAGTCGGGTGCTGTGTCGTCTCATTGTAATGGACACGTCCCTCACCTTAACAATTTAATTCTCTGCCGTGGTTGAGAAGCAACAAAACCCAATCTTTGTGTGTGTGTGTGTGTGTGTGTGTGTGTGTGTGTGTGTGTGTGTGTGTTGTTCTCTCTCTCTTCTCTCTCTCTCTCTCTCTCTCTCTCTCTCTCTCTCTCCCACACACACACACACACACACACACACACACACACACACACACACACACACACACACACACACACCACACACACACCACACACACACACACAAAACACACACACACACACACACCACACACACACACACACACACACACACACACACACACACACACACACACACACACACACACACACACACACACACACACACACACACACACACACACACACACACTCTCTCTCTCTCTCTCTCTCTCTCTCTCTCTCTCTCTGCTCTCTCTCTCCTTTAGTAAGTAGATATTTTTCGAATTTCGTTTTGTTTGGATAAGTTTGTTTTAGCCAAAGTTGCGTTCTGGACAGGTTTTCAGCGAGGCAAGACTCGTAGACTTATACTGCCGCTGAACGGGGACCGAGACAAACACACATGAACCAGACTGAAAGGACAAAAATAATCAGTTTTTACATGCAGGCTGTCCAGTGTAGGGAAGAAGGGCTTACATGTTGGGAACAGCTTGGTCGAGGTAGTGGCTTTGTTGATGCAACACTTTTAGCGCTTCTCTCGAAATCTGTAAATGCCAGCTTCGAGGGTTATAGTCACATCCACCCGAGAGAGCTTCGTGAGGACTTATAGCCAGCCGCTGTAACTAGCTAGTATCAGAAGCAAGCGTCCTTGGTTTCATGGGAAACCCGAAGTGTTTGGTCTCGTGAGGACTTAGCCAGCCGCTGTAACTAGATAGTATCAGAAGCAAGCGTCCTTGGTTTCATGGGAAACCCGAAGTGTTTTGTCTCGTGAGGACTTAGCCAGCCGCTGTAACTAGATAGT
>JABMCL010002989.1:207500-212500 GCA_018857735.1 Alviniconcha marisindica | reverse complement strand
GTTTACTCCTCTACACCCCACCCCAATCACCACCACCACCCACCACCCTCCTCGCGCAACAGGTTATGTATCACGTCAACCCCCCCCCCCCCCCCCCCCCACGGCCCCTTTCCCGCCCACTGTCAAACCAGGCAAAAGCTCACTCAACAAGATCTGCAACATGATTCCCATACGCTTGAGACTTGCCGCGACATGACATGATTTACAGCGGCTGTTCTGACGTGTGCAAAACTCCAACGTGATTTTCCTCAATCAACATTGACCCCCTCCGCGTCTTCCGGCTCTCGCCTCGCTTTCTCTTTGGCAATTCCCACAGATTCCTCTTCCCTGTATTAAAGGGACTGTGACCTCCGATTTAATTCTCATGACCCGGGTCCGATAACTTGGTCAGCGCAGAGGAGATTTATTAAGGCGAGGTCCATGGAATCAAGGAATTGCCTGTAGCTGTAATATGGGATTCCCCCTCCGGACACAAAACCTCATCCAGACTTGAGTCAAACATATTCCTACGTATAGCAAAATAGGGCGCATGCGCAAAAGCTGAAGCACAGAATGCACGTGATAACAAAAAAGAAACGAAACGAAACAAAACAAGAACAACAATTACAACTCATCAACACTGAAATGAGCAAATCCCTTATAACAGCTTCGGGCAATTCACTTCAGTCCTAAATAAAAGTATTCAGCTTTGAGATTAATGTTCAGCTTCAGCTTTACGTCCACAGAGATCGTAAGGACTATAATTAGGGATCGGGTGCACAGGACGGCCACCTTGACCTTCACACAGCTCTTAAGCTCTGAGGATTCACTGTTATACAGGCCTTCGGCGACTCCTGACATAAATCCTTCCCAGGATGGAGCCAAAGAGATGCCTGAACAGAGTAAAATAGGGTGTAAGTAAAAGAGCTGAAACGCGCAGGGAACAAGAGCTGAAGTAAATCGATAAAAGTCCGCCCAGGATTAAGTAAGACAAATTCCTGAACAGCGCAAAAGAGCTGATGGAAACATATAGTGCACAAAAGCTGAAGTAAGTCCATAAATGTCTGCTATTTATCACTGGCATCGCACAGTATCTCTACACAATTGTCCTGACGGCCTACTACACTATAACATTATTGATTATTTAAACTGCTGTAATCTCAACAGTATTTAGAGGTAGGCTATGCCGTCGAGGAAACCGCTTCGGTTCGCCTTTTTTTTTCTTCTTTTTCAAACGTGGTGGTTTCTGGGCATTGCACTTTGGCTGGACTCTGCAGTTCGTGAAACAGCAAGATGACTCGCACGTTGCTGCCTACCTGATAGCATCGCCCCTCCACTAATATCCATTAGCTCCACAGAACCGTCCGAGTGGTTCATACGGTCGCCAGCAGCACAGAATGAAAACAACACCGCATTTCCGGTCTTCTTCAACACTGGCACTGAGATAAACAACAGCTATTTAAAGCACAATTAATTAACGTAGACTTCTCCCTCAGAGTTCAGGAGCTGTGTGAAAGTCGAGGTGGCCGTCCTGGGCTTTCCGTCCTAATGAGCCTTACGGTTTCTGTGGACGTAAAGCAACACTGAACCATGCTTAGGTATTAGTCACAGTTTGTCACTAATATGTCAACCGACATCCGAGGACGCGAAGCTATACATCATCATCATCAGACTTCTCCAGTCAGTACAAGGACCACACGTAATAACGGGTCGACAAAGGAGCTCTGAGAACCCCAGTTCCAGCACACAGACTTCATTCAGAGTTTAGGTCTGAGTTTCATACAACCCCAGCCGGTCTCAGTTGACGGTTGTTCCTAGGCTTTCGACAATGATTCGTATCTGAAATGTCATCTCCTGTTTAGTCTGCAGGGGCTAGTCGTCCAGTTTTATTTTAATTATCTTTTTTCGAGAATTATTTTGGGAGCCAACACGCATGCACACACGCACACGCACGCACATAACACATCAACACGCACGCACGCGCACACACACACACACACACGCGCGCGCACCCACACACAGGAGTGTCATTCTGCACTTTTCCAAGTCGACGAGTAGCAATAAAACTGTTAAATGCAGACTCATTTAATCGGCATAAAGTCTCTGCCCAACGACCATACAAATAGTCGGGTTAACATACGAGTGCATGGTCGACCCTGGTAGAACTATTATGAGAGTTGATTAAGGCATAGAGATAGTCCAATTTAGCGCCGGCGTCCTTCCGAGGGCGACTGTCCACGTTCGTGTAGCGTTAGGCATTGGCTCACACCCATAGTCCTTCGTTCTAGGCCTTTCAGTCCTGGTGAACCGGCTTGGCCTAGCGGTAAGGCGTTGTTAGGCTGGTAAGCAGAGGGACCTCGGTTCAAATCCGCTTTTTGCTCTCCTTTCTCTTCAAAAGTTGTGGTCTGGGGACATTGTCTTGTGACTTTGTCCCTCACAATTAATGAAACATTAAAATGGCTCTCATCGCTGCCCATCTTAACGCAGGAGTCATTCTGGTGGTGACAGTGTAGCGACTGATAGGTATAACTATAATCTCCCCCTTCCCCCACACTCATACCCCATTCCCCCTTTCTCCCCGTCCCTAACAAACCTTATCGTTTCTGTGGACGTTAAACACCATGTTTACTTTACCTTTCAGTCCCAGTTTTGATCATGCAACTGATGCAGGACGTTCAACTGCTTTTCTTCCATAGCTCTCTCTTTCCACACAGCAAAATTATTTTGTTGTTGCTGCTGTTATTGATCACTTTTATATAGCGCTATTGTCCGCTCTCAAACAGACTCACCTCGCTCTTGTCGCTTGTGACTCTAAATGAGTGACTGTAGCTTTTTACAATGCGCTTTGACTATTCACCCGAGTGGTGTGGCTAACAGCGCTGTTTGGTTCTTACGTGGCAGGTACGTGCCACTCCAAACTGCTGCCATCTCGGCGCGTTCTGTGTACTCCATAAAACCATGCACCATATCACGTCACTTCACTTCCTTGTGTCACTTGGACTAGCCTGAACATTCTAACTGGTCTTTTCCCCAGTCTTTAAAGCGAAAGAGTATCTGCATGTTTTAGTTCGTTAGTTCGGCTGCACTGTTTGTTGACCAAAACACAGAAAAGGTAACAACAACAAAAAAATTAAAAGAGGGGAGGGGAAGAAGAAGTAGAAGAAGTAGAAGAAAAAGAAGAAGAAGAAGAAGAAGAAGAAACAGAAAAACAAAAAGAAGAAGAAGAAGGAGGAGGAGGCTGATTTTAACAGGACAACAACACAAAATGTATGCAAATTTTCAGGGCAAACCCCCTTTTCAATTCGCCCTGATGATTATAACCGTACTGGCCGACTGGGCGTAAAATACCAAGTCACTTGCCTATACCTTTTTCATGCAACAAACTGTTTGTCTGCTTATCTGGTTACGCTAGGTGCTGGAGTCAACTTTGTTTCAGATTTTCTGGTACTGAATGCTGGATTTATTATTGCGTGTATTTCACTCATAAGCCAGGTAAGAGATACTGTGGGCGGTTCGGGTCTTTGCTGCGTTCGTTAATTGCTGTTGATCGCTTTTAGATAGCTTTATTCGGCGCTCTCGAGCAGACTCACAGCGCTCTTGTCTCATGTGATTCTAAACGAGTGCATGCCTATGGCGTTTCTGAATATCCACCGAAGTGGCGTACTTACTTACAGCGCTGTTTCACGTCTTCAGAACGCTGTAATCAATTCCCCTTCGTTAGTTCGGAATCGAGACATAACGGCGTAACGTTAGGGAAAGAGAAACGCACTAAAAACGACCTTGCGAATGTCCCTTTAAAGTCGCTGTGTGCGCAACATGCGAGTCGGGTTTGAAGGGCCGAGAATAATTTGTTTTTCTTCTTGCTCTCAATCGATAGATTCTGTCATTGCTGACTATCGCTTAACATCCACAGATATTAGAGATCAAGATTTTTTTTACGTCTTTCTTTCTGCGCCCACTCCCTTCCCTTCCCTCCTTTGCTCCTTTGCCCCCCCCCCCCTCCCCCTCCCCCCTTCCTCCCTACTCCCCATCTTCCTCCCAACTCCTTGTAGTCTAGTGCAGACCAAGATATAATATTCCATTACTCATCCCCCCACTTCTATCATTTCCTTCACACGGCCCAGAGCTTGGAGCCCAACTTTTCAAAGGTTTGTCACTCTGTGTTGAGAGAGAAATGAAAAGTCGGGACTCCCAGCGTCCTCCGAGGAGAGATGGGATCCGTTGGCGAGGGAGAAGTTTATATGGGGGGCTGTATGGGCCAAAAGCGAGGGTTTAATTAGTGGCCGGGAAATTCATCTTGACTGTAACGGTGCTCGATGTCCATAAAATCATAACTGCGTTTATCGGATTACACGGGTCGCCCAGGTTGAGGAAAGAGGAATTTCCTCAACGTCACACTTTTTTATGATTTAATTCAGGGGGACGTGTATTTTTTTCTTTCTTTTTTTTCCTTCCCCCCCCCCCCCCCCTCTCTCTCTCTCTCTCTCTTCTTTCTTCACAGTGCCACTTTAAAAACAACAACAACAACAACACACAAAACAGTTCATCTTGATTTTTTCTTCTTTCTCTGTCTTTGCTTTCTTGTCTCTTTTATTGTCATCATAAATTCAACTTCTTCCTTCCTCTCTCTCTTTCTTTCTTTCCTTCCTTCATCACCTCCTCCCTCTCCTCCCTTTCTCCATCCACATCTTATTCTTATTCTTCCTCTCCACGACGTTATACATCGCAGTTGTAGTTTTCATACTTGCGTGAGTATGCATATATTTATACACTATTTGTATTTTGTCTTTGTTTTTTTCTCTCTCACTACGTTGTTCTCTAACATGCCAAACGCACGCACGCACACACACGCACGCACACCCACAGACACAAACACACGCACACGCACGTACGCAAGCACGCACGCACGCACGCACGCACACACACACACACACACACACACACACATATACACAAACACACACATACCACCACACACCACCACCACCACCACCACCACCACCACCAAAAACAACAAAAAT
>JABMCL010002989.1:200000-202500 GCA_018857735.1 Alviniconcha marisindica | reverse complement strand
CATATTTGAGGTGATTCGATCAGGACGTACGTTGCTTTATGACTCAGTGCTGGTTAAGCGTACGTAATGTGTAGGCCTACAGTCACGTTGACATCAGGAAGGTAGCGGTTGTTCGCTTTAATACTTACTTAAGTACCATATTATTCAATGAAGTAAACCGCTGTGGATATGCACGCTTTAAAACACACACACACACACACACACACACACACACACACACACACACACACACACACACACACACACACACACACACACACACACACACACACACACACACACACACACACACACACACACACACACACACACACACACACACACACACACACACACACACACACACACACACACACACACACACACACACATGATGATGACAGTGATGATGATGAGGAGGAGGACAATATTTGTTGCATAACATGATGCCCGCTACATCGGGTTGTTCTACTACCTTTTATTAGCTGAATTGTTTATATTTTTTCTTCTTCTCTCTGGACGACCAGCTTATTCATATGGAAATCTATATTCGCACTGAGGACCTAAAGCGAATGTACTGGAAGAATAAATGAGATGGAAAATATTAAACAAGATAATAATTATAATCAAAAGAGCTTACTCCTGATTTTTGTCATGCCAACATTCTTTCGTATACTGGACACAAAGGCACCACAGCAACAAGCAGATAAGTTGCCCACATTTCATTTTTCACCGTTTATTTGTTTTTTTATGTGTTGTTCTGTCACCTGACGAAGGGGCTTGCCCCAAAAATTGGCATGTTGCGTTGGATCATATTAAGTCAGCATTGCTTTTAACCTTTCCTGTGTTTGGATTCAGGCTGTAATGTAAATTGAAGAAGGAGAAAAATACCTGCAGGATTCTTTTCAGGTCTCGTACTAGGCCAATCCGGCTAGCGAAGCGCTCCCCGGGGTCAGCTGAAACCCGACCAGCACAACCCTAGCCCATCCAACAACCGTATCTGAATATTCAGTGATATGCTATGGGAATATATCATGCATTTAATATGTTGAAGCTCGCGAGATTGCCGAATTGGGAAACTCGAAGCTGCATGTACACGGTGTGGGAAAATTGAACGGACTTTTTCCACTGCCTGCAGCAAATGACGGCACAAGGACATTCTCGTATCATTTTAGGCCTTCATTATAATATACTAAAGGCGTAAAATCATACGATTGTACGCCTATGTCCTATGATTTTACGCCTTCATTATAATATATGATTGTACGCCTATGTCCTATGATTTTACGCCTTCATTATAATATATGATTGTACGCCTGTGTCCTATGACTTTAGGCCTTCATTATAATAATTATATGATTGTACGCCTATGTCCTATGGTTTTACGCCTTCATTATAATATATAATTGTACACCTATGTCCTAGGATTTTACGCCTTCATTATAATATATGATTGTACACCTATGACCTATGATTTTACGCCTTCATTATAATAATTACAACGAAGGTGTAAAATCGTATGCCTTCATTATAATAATTATAATGAGGTGTAAAATGATACGTTAATGTCCTTATACAGTATACTACTGTGTGGTACGTGAACGTGTCCTGGATTTTTGTCAGCGTATTACTATAGTCATAGTTTTACCTCTGTTGCAGTGACGTAGCGTGTGTGTAACCGACTTTCGACATGCCCTGGGTCAGTGTATTAATTGTCAGAGTTTTACCTCTGTTCCAGTGACGTTGTGTGTGGAACCGACCTGCCCTGGGTCAGTGTATTAATTGTCAGAGTTTTACCTCTGTTCCAGTGACGTTGTGTGTGGAACCGACCTGTCCTGGGTCAGTGTATTAATTGTCAGTTTTACCTCTGTTCCAGTGACGTTGTGTGTGGAACCGACCTGCCCTGGGTCAGTGTATTAATTGTCAGTTTTACCTCTGTTCCAGTGACGTTGTGTGTGGAACCGACCTTCGACAGCCTGGGTCAGTGTATTAATTGTCAGTTTTACCTCTGTTCCAGTGACGTTGTGTGTGGAACCGACCTTCGACAGGCTCTGGGTCAGCTTATTAATAGATTTGACCTCTGTTCCAGTGACGTTGTGTGTGGAACCGACCTTCTACATGCCCTGGGTCAGTGTATTAATTGTCAGAGTTTTATCTCTGTTGCAGTGACGTTGTGTGTGGAACCGACCTGCCCTGGGTCAGTGTATTAATTGTCAGTTTTACCTCTGTTCCAGTGACGATGTGTGTGGAACTCACCTTCGACAGGCTCTGGGTCAGCTTATTAATAGATTTGACCTCTGTTCCAGTGACGTTGTGTGTGGAACCGACCTTCGACATGTCCTGGGTCAGCTTATTAGTAGATTTTACCTCTGTTGCAGTGACGTTGTGTGTGGAACCGACCTTCGACATGCCCTGGGTCAGTGTATTAATTATCAGAGTTTTATCTCTGTTCCAGTGACGTTGTGTGTGGAACCGACCTTCGACATGCCCTGGGTCAGTGTATTAATTGTCAGAGTTTTAT
>JABMCL010002989.1:190000-195000 GCA_018857735.1 Alviniconcha marisindica | reverse complement strand
ACGAACGAAAACTGATCAGGAGCCACAATTCCTACTCCCCCGCAGGCTTACTTGCTGTAACGCTTGCTGGGAAAGACACTGAAAATGATGTTACGATTTAGCCACTGATCTAAAGGTGTAACTTTCAGACCAGTGGCAGTAATTAGCATACCTGTAACACATGCCATATAATGTGCACTGTCACTGAAGTTAAGCACCAACGGGCAACCATACAACAGTAATTATGGTAAACTGCCCCTAAAATTGCTTAAGCACCAACGGGCAACCATACAACAGTAATTATGGTAAACTGCCCCTAAAACTGCTCAGCCCAGTCGTCTCCAAAAAGAGGTTGAGGTTTTAGAAATTCCATCAAAAAGAAAAGACCCCCCCCCCCCCCACCACACACACACTCTGCTCTCACATACACACCCTGCTCACACACATACCCTGCTCCACACACACACACACACACACACACACACACACACACACACACACACACACACACACACACACACACACACACACACACACACACACCCTGCTCACACATACACACCCTGTTCACACACACACCCTGCTCACGCACACACACACCCTGCTCACGCACACACACACACACACCCTGCTCACCGCACACAACACACACACACACACACACACACACACACACACACACACACACACACACACACACACACACACACACACCACACACGCACACACACATACCACACACACACACACACACACACACACACACACACACACACACACCACACACACGCACCACAGCACACACACACACACCACCACACACACACACACACACACACACACACACACACACAACACACACACAACACACACACACACACATCAACACACATATATATATACACACACACACACACACACACACACATACGCACACACCCTGCCCCCTACCCTCCACCCTCGCCCCAAAAAAACTACAACAAAAGAAGAAAAGAAAGGACTATTATATACCGAACCGAAATGAAACAGACAGAAACTATACTTAAAAAATAGAGAAGAAGCTACAGTCAGAGAGAAAGAAAGAGGGGTATTGAGACCTTAGAGAGCGACAAAAAAAGAAAAGAAAAAAATAGTAATAATAGTAATAATAATAATAATAAAAATGCACGAGCAAGTCGCCTTGGGAGAAAAGTGATCCGGAGTCCCTTCTCCTTGCCCTTTATCCAGGCGTTAACTCGTTTACAGATGTCCGAACACTCACTCACCCCCGCCTCAGGGATCCCCGGCTCACTCCCTAGCTAGCTTCCCAGCATGCTTTTTGCTTCCGGTCATGTGATTCTGCTCGAGCTGAGCTCTCGCGAGACGTCACCTGGGCTGCATCACGCAGAGGGTATTATGAACCGATAAAACGATAGCCATAAAAATAGTGTATCGCGTTTAAATGTCCTATCTGTGTGCATTCTCTCTCTGTGGGTCTCTGTCTCTGTGTCTCTGTCTGTCTGTCTGTCTGTCTGTCTGTCTGTCTGTCATATATATTTATATATATATATATATATATATATATATATATATATATATATATAATAATATATAATAATGCATGCGACGAGAGAGAGAGAGAGAGAGGAGAGAGAGAGAGAGAGAAGAAAACACACACACACACACACACACACACACACACACACACACACACACACACACACACACACACACACGTATATATATATATATATATATAATATATATATATATATATATATATATATATATATATATATATATATATATATATATTATACGTGTGTGTGTGTGTGTGTGTGTGTGTGTGTGCGTGCGTGCGTGCGTGCGTGCGTGTGTGTGCGTGCATGCGTGCGTGCGTATGTATGCTTTTGTGTGTGTGTGTATGTGTGTGTGTGTGTGTGTGTGTGTGTGAGAGAGGAGGAGAGAGAGAGAGAGAGAGAGAGAGAGAGAGAGAGAGAGAGAGAGAGAGAGAGAGAGAGAGAGAGAGAGAGAGCAACCAACCAAAAGAACAGCAACACAAACACGCGTGTTTATACTTTCCTTTCCTCCTTACACCTACTGTAGTACTGGGCGGTTCAGGCGGGGTGGTTAACTCCCTTGACTTTTGCCCGGCATCGCTTAAGTCCCTTCGCTGCTTTTACGTCCAGTGCGTACTGCTTTCTTCACAATGGAAGGCGGTGACAGTCAATTTGCTCGTGCTATAGGATGCCCCAAAACGATTTTTTTCCACGAACTCGCGATCTTCTGGTCAGCCCCAAAACGGCTCAAAGACACTTTATTTCCACCCTCCATCCCCTAATTTTTGCAACCGCAACAGTATTGGCATTTGTATTGCTTCGCAGTTCTAGGTTCAGCTTCCATTGTTATAGTCAGCGTGAACCAACGCCTATTTTGAAATCGGCCCGGAAGTGACTCTGCGACCGCTCGCGACTTCTTGCGCGGAAGATTACAAAGGGCATTCACTGGTGCAAACCAGCTTCGCTGAACCGCCCAATAGGCTCCCATCTACCGTTCAGATCTTCTTCACCTTTACACTCCTTTCCGGCAGCTCCGCTCTTCTGTAAACACACGAGTGTTCAGAATACCATATCCTTCCGAACAAAGCCCAGTGGTCATGCTGCGCTCTTTGTCTTACCAGGCTCCAGCTGTCTGGGACCAACTCCCTGTTTCTGTCCGTCATTCTCAGCTATTTTCAATCTTCCCTGAAAATCTTCCTGTTTTCAAAAACCTTTTGTTGAGTCACATTGCCCTCATACATGACACTCTCTCTGTCTGTCTGTCTGTCTGTCTGTCTGTCTGTCTGTCTGTCTTCTTCTCTCTTCTGTCTGTCTTCTGTCGTCTGTTCTGTCTTCTCTCTCTCTTCTCTCTCTCTCTCTCTCTCTCTCTCTCTCTCTCTCTCTCTCTCTCTCTCTCTCTCTTCTCTCTCTCTCTCTCTCGTCTCTCTCTCTCTCTGTTTCTGTCCTTGTTTCTGTCTGTGTTGTGCGTGTGTTGTCTGTCGCGTGTGTGTGTGTGTGTGTGTGTGTGTGTGTGTGTGTGTGTTGTGTGTGTGTGTGTGTGTGTGTGTGGTGTGTGGTGGTGTGTGTGTGTGTTGTGCGTGTGTGCGTGCGTGCGTGCGTGCGTGCGTGCGTGCGTGCGTGTGTGTGTGTGTGTGTGTGTGTACACATATTACACTGGATCTTGAAAACATGTACATTTAAAGAATGCGTAACCGCTTAGGGCCTATGCGGGTTAGGCGCTCTATAAGTACCCTTTATTAATCTCTTTTTAACCATAATGCATATTGCTGTTACTGGTGACGGTAGTCGCGCTGGGAAGTATCGAAATAAATCAGACGACTCGCGAGTCATGCCGACAAAATCTCGAAAAAACTCCCTCCTTCCCCCACCTCTTCTCCCCATTCCCCCACGCCTCCCGTCCCTACATTCCGGTTACTTTTCATTTGTAATCTAATTTCCGCAAAAGTTTGAAAAGATATTTCATGATTTCTTTGCTAAATATGTAATTCTACTTCAAAATCCACTCCCGACTGTATCGTGTGTCACATGCTGGGGTGCTATAAGCTCAGCGGAACACAGCGATCTGCCTTCTCGTTGTCGTCCAATGTTTTATGCATGTCAGTGAGAAATCACCACTTTCCTCTCTCGTCGACCCCACAGCGGTGGGAGAGGGGATTGGTAGAGGGGTCCTGGGAGAGGGGTAGGGGTGGGGGTTGGGGAGGGTGGGGGGGGGGTGAAGGGGGGGGGGCTGCATCTTGGCAGACAACATGCACTTAAATTGATTGATCCGCCTACAGCGCACCGTCACTGCATCCAGCAAATTACGGTAGGGACGTACAGCACGTTAATTAACTTCGTTTTGATTTATTAATTCCGTTCATGGTATATGCGCCATTCATTTTTTTTTTTTTTTAGGAGTGCCTATCTTTTATCTGCGCCAGAGACCTTTTTGCGTTAAAAAAAAAATCAATACAAATTTCCTAAAATGTGCTTGTGATTATTCCAGATCTTGCAATTGTATATTAACGAATCAAACTGTGTGCTTGCAATTTATTTCAGATCCTGAAGTTTTATCCTTTGTATAACGACTGTGTCTCAGATGTGCAAATCTGTACTTACAGTTTTTCCCATTCTTGTATGCATGCCACAGACGCGGTATTTAAAAAAAGAAAATGTCATTAAATGAATCAAAAACTAAAATTATTAATTTGTCATAGTTTTGTTTATTTTTTGTTTGTTTTTGTTCCGCGTCAAATTTTCTATTAAACCAATAATAAAAAGCGGTACTTGTAATTATTCCAGTTGTTGCATATAATAATGTCGTGTTACTGTTCTTTTTATCAAACTGGTGAAAAGTTGTGCTCGTGTTATTTGAAGTTCTTTAATTAGAACCTGAAGTTCTTGAACTAGTCCTTACGTTAGAATCCTATTAATGCGATGAAAGTGATAGGCCTATTTGTAATTATTCTCATCTCTGCAGGCTTTGCGTTAACAGATTTGATTAATCGTATGAAAATCTGTAACTGATTAACGTCTCCAGGTTTTTTCTGCTTTAATTATAGGAACTCTTTTGGGGGGGAAAGTTATTTTCGGATATGAAATTGCAGACACGTACCTTTTCCGCCGCTGATGTATATTTTGCATGACGAACGAAATAAGTAAACTACTCGCGTGCAAGTGTCAAACTTACAACCTAGCCTCCCGCATTCCCACCTACTCACTTCACCATCTAAACACCACCGGAAGTGCCACGACTAAAATAGCCGAACCAAAAACAACTGCCCGTTCTACAAAACCGCGACAAACTGTTTGCGAATTTTGTGCAATGGAACATTGAGAGCAAAAGCAGACTAAAGCAGGAGGGGACAACATATTATATCTATATATGGCCCGTATTCCGAAACCGGAATCTCCGAGGGATGGACATTTTCTGTTGTTTCTGGACATGCACAATAACCTCCTACCGCCTCCTCGCCACCCCTCCCCCTCCCCCCGCCGCCTCCA
>JABMCL010002989.1:165000-180000 GCA_018857735.1 Alviniconcha marisindica | reverse complement strand
CTCCGTAATATCTTGGTGGACTTTGTGTACATTATTTGCATGTTCCTGCCACCTATATAAAATTATAGCTCAGTGGTTTTGCCTCTAGGTGTATGAGCCGATTTGGCCTAGCGGTAAGGCGTTAGGCTGGTAAGCAAAAGAACATCGGTTCGATTCCGCTTCGGGTCTCCTCTCTCTTCAAAAGTTGTGGTCTGTGGACATTGTTTTGTCACTTTGTCCCTCAAACGTAATGAAACCTTAAAATGACTCCATCCGCTGTCCATCTTAATGCAGGAGTCATTCTGGTGGTGACAGTGTAGTGTTAGGTATAGTCTCCCGTTCCCCCCACCTCCTGGATCTAAGTCCCCCCCAGTACCTCCTCAGAGACAACTGGGCGTTAAGCAAGTTTAACAATCTCTTTGTGTCAGAGCTCAGGAGCTGTGTGACAGTCGAGGTGGACGTCCTTGGATCCCCGTCCCTAAAGTCCATACGGTCTCCGTGGACGTAAACCAGCACTGAACGAATGAAGTCTTTGTGTGACATGTTAATTCATTCGTTGGCGTTTGATAGTATGACGTAGTTTGCCATGCATTACGTGGCGGACGATGGACACATTCATTGAACAGAGTTCAGGCGCGTAATGTTCGTCCGGCGGCTTTTTGTCGTGGAAATGAAACGAGCAGACAAATAAGTTCTTTGGTGAAATTATTTGATTGCCGATGGAGTTTTGTGTCCGCATTATCTGGCTTTTTTTTATTTTTATTTTTTTTAAATCGTTTAATGGGGCCAGGTGGGTGCGTAGGTGGGAGGGTTGTGAACACTCCTTCCAAGGCAGTGGCTTAATTTGTGGTCGGAGCATTGCATTCGAGGAATTAGCGTTGTTTAGCTTTTTTTCCCGACTGTAGCTGCAGGCGTGGTCTTCAGGTCTTGCGTCTTTACACCTCAAAGGTCTAGATTTATTGTGCATATCGAGCCCCCAGTTCTCTCGTTAATTTTAGTATAAACTATTATGGCAGCATCCTGTTTGTGCATATCGAGCTCCCAGTTCTCTCGTTAATTTTAGTATAAACTATTATGGCAGCATCCTGTTTGTGCATATCAAGTTCCCAGTTCTCTCGTTAATTTTAATAAACTGTTACGGCAGCATCCTGTTTGTGGCGAAATTGAGAGCCACTGGGAAAGTTGTGAATACGTGTGACGTCAAACGAGCGCTATTACCTCCCTTTATTGATTTTACACGAGAGCGACTCGAATAATTAACTGCGTGTCAAGAGTATTTGCGTAACTCTGTGGCAGAAATCGGAGTGAACGGGGAGGTGCTCATCATCCACAACGTGACACGATACTGTGGCGACACCTACGAGTGCGTGGCGTTCAACGGCGTGCCGCCCGCTGTCAACCACCTCATTCAGGTTGATGTGGAGTGTAAGTTATTAGTTCGCACGACGACGGGCGCAATGTGCTTTGAATGTTTAGTTCTTCCTCTAGCTTACCATCACTTCTACTGTTATTTCTACTCCTGCACCTACTACTGCTACTATTGCTATTTCTACTACTAATACTACTACTGCTACTGCTGCTGCTGCTGCTACTACTACTACTACTACTACTACTACTACTACTGCTGCTGCTACTACTACTACTACTACTATTTCTTTTTGTCAGCATTGTCTTCATCATCGTCATTACTATCACTATCACTATCGTCATCTCCCCCCCCCCTCCCCCACACATTCTTTTCATGACTCGGTTTAAGAAATCGTCTTGTATTTTATTATGCGTTTCCATAGCCGTCATTGTGAGGAATATTAACGCATCTTTCTGTGTGGTAACTGGGAGGTAAGTAAGTAAGTAACTTGGTGTTTTACGCCCAGTCAGCCATTACGGTTATATCAGGGCGAGGGTAATTGGGGAACAACCCTATGGTCAGATTTTCTACGTTGTTGGCCGTTTCACTGTTAGGTCTGGACCTCATTGGTCAACCGTCACTTATGTCTGTAGGGCGCACATGGACAGTTCAGTCACGCTGTGTACTCGCATCACGTGCATATGATGTAACTCTTCGGTCATTGACGAGAAGTATTTAATAAATGGTCATTTGACCTGCTAACTCAGAGGTGTATGGATGTCCACAGGGAGCTGTGTGAAAATCAAGGTGGCTGTCCTGGGCTCCCCGTCGCTAATAGTCCTGAATAATATTATAGTCTCTGTGGACCTGAAGCAACACTGAAGTTGAACCTGCTAATATTATGTCAGCCCGACACCTGAGGACATTAAGCTCCCACATCATCATCAGCAAACTCAGAGCTCAGGATCTGTATGAAAGTCGAGGTGGACATCCTGGGCTCCCCGCCCTTAACAGTCTGTCCAGTATCTGCATGTGGACGTGAAGCAGTATTGAAGAGGAAGACCTGCTAACTTGTCCATAATGATTCACGTACAACGTATAGTAAACTGGCTGACTCTACATTTTTCAGTCACCATAGACGTAAAGCAACATTTAAGAAGACCTAGTATCTTGTCCATACTGATTCACGTACGACATAATCATAATAAACTGTCTGACACTGTATGTTTTAGTCGCTCCGGAGATCTACTTGCCCAACAAGCGCATCGGCCAGGACATAAGCAAGGAGACGATACTGGAATGTACGGTGACCGCCTTCCCACACGCTCTTAGTATGTGGATGAGGTAAGGAGATGATATACATCGGAGCCTATACTCTGATAGCACAGCCGTATCTTCACGCTGTCAGTGTGTGGATGAGGTAAGGCGATGATATACATCGGAGCCCATACTCTGATAGCACAGCCATATCTTCACGCTGTCAGTATGTGGATGAGGTAAGTAGACATACATCGGAGTCTGCTTTGATGGCACGGCTATATCTTCACGCTGTTAGTATACATGTGTGGGTAAGGTAAGGAGACGGTATACATCGGAGCCTATATTCTGACGACATAGCCATATCTTCACGCTCTTAGTAAGTGGATGAGGTAAGGAGACGATATACTTCGGAGCCTATATTCTGACGGCATAGCCATATCTTCACGCTGTTAGTATGTGGATGGGGTAAGGAAACAATATACATGGGAGCCTATATTCTGACGGCATAGCCATATCTTCACGCTCTTAGTATGTGGCTGAGGCAAGGAGACGATATACATGGGAGCCTATATTCTGACGGCATAGCCATATCTTCACGCACTTAGTATGTGGGTAAGGTAAGGAGACGATATACATGGGAGCCTATATTCTGACGGCATAGCCATATCTTCACGCTCTTAGTATGTAGATGTGGTAAAGAGACGATATACATCGGAGCCTATACTCTGACGGCATAGCCATAGCTTCACGCTCTTAGTATGTGGATGTGGTAAGGAGACGATTCTGGAGTGTACTGCGACAGCTTTCCCTCACCCTGTTACCATGTTACCATGCGGATGAGGTCAGGGGAAAATTGAGTGTAATGACAACGTTTCCATGTCCTGTCACCATATCAAATGGAGTGTATTGTGACTGTCATCCCTCACGCCACTCGTATAATAACATTAATTATGGTTGAGACGAGCTGGAGTGAACTCTTCCATTGCGTGACCTATTGCGTGACCTCTTTCATCACACGGATGAGGTACGGACAGGATATACTGGATACGTGTACCAGCTACTACAGCCTTCCTTCACGTTGCTAGTACGCCAGTAAGCTGTCAGTGATGTAACAGGGAAACGCACTGTTTCAGTGCGTGGATTGACTGATTGATCGATGATCAATTATATAGCGCTATTCTCCGCTCTCTTGAGCAGACTCACTGCGCTCGCATGTGGTTCTACATGAGTGACAAGCTTTTTATAGCGCGTTTTTTTAATATCCACCGAAGTGTATACTTACAGCGCTGACATGGCTGGTGCCACATGAAACTGCAGCCATCTCGGCGCAAGTTCTGTGTACACCATACAACCATGCACCATGTCACTTCATGCAAAGCCACATACGTAAGGTGCATGCGTGTTTAGCTATAACCTGCCACCTGCACCTTTCGCAGAATAACCGGGATCTTTTACGTGCTACTGCGGTAACACGGGGTGGAACGGATACCGAAATTAGAGTCAGCACAGAAAGTCGGCCCTGGAGAAGAAAATTCTCCAGCCGCTCCTGCGGGGATTTGAACCCGCGACCTTTCAGTCACGAGTCCGGCGCTCTAATCACTGAGCTATCCCCGATGGATGGGGTAATGAGATGATGGCAGAGTGTATTGTGTGACGCCTACCAGCACATGGATTGAGGTAAGGACAGGGTATATTGGAGTGTACTACTACAGCAAAGTGCTGCTAGTATTTCGATGATGTAATAGTGAAACGCGCTGTTTTAGTGCGTGGATGGGGTAACGAGACGACGGCGGAGTGTATTGTGTGATGCCTGCCAGCACATGGATAGGTAAGGAGACGACAGTAGAGTGTACTGTGTGATCTCTATTAGCACATGGATGAGATAAGGACAGTGGAGTGTGCTTTGATCTAGCTCTGCTGGTGTAGAAAAGATAAGGAGACAATACTGGAATATAACTATTTGGACCCTTTCTCTACCGAGTCATTCGTACCGCTGATGCAATTTTCTCCCAAGAACATAATTATTTAAAGAGACGTTCAGAAAAGCAGGAACATTGACTATTTTGAGAAGTGCCATCTACCTGATGATGTATAATGAATCAGAACTCAGACAGGCCATCACATTATCTCGCACATGCAAGTTGAAGGCGCTTTTTGAAAGACGCCATACATAATAATGACGTCCTTAGGGGCAGGGCAGAAAACGGGTTTTAACGACCATCATCTCTTATACATGTAGATAATATTTATTAGCTGCTGTTGTTGGTGATCGCTTTTATATAGCGCTATTCTCCGCTCTCAAGCAGACTCACTGCGCTCGCATGTGATTCTACGTGAGTGAAAAGCTTTTTGTCTGTTATTCATTTGTGGCACCCACGTTTACCTTTGAATGGAGTAAAGAAGTACTTGACTGAATGACTGAATGAATGATCATGCTGACGCCACGTCACTAGGAGTGGTCGAGCGTAGCACACTTGCACCAGCGGGAAGGTATGTTCATGCAGTATTTGCACGCTTGGCTCTGTTCTTCTGTGACAGGAACGGGGAAAAGGTCAGCAGCCTGTCACAGAAGTACCGCCTGGAGATCTACGACGAGGACCGCAACACCATCACGCTCAGCCTCCGCATCTTCAGCATCGAGCGCCACGACTACGGCACCTACACCTGCGTCGCCTCCAACACGCTTGGCGAGGACTCGGAGTCCATGGTCCTCTATGGTGAGTCTGTCATCCTGTGTGGTGAGTCTGTTCCATGATAGGTATCCGTGCCTGTCATCCTGTATGGTGAGTTTGAGTCTGGAATCCTTTGTGGTGAGTCTCTTCTATGACAGGTATCCATAGGTATGGGAGTCTATCATCCTGTGTGGTGAGTCTGTTCCTTGATAGGTATGGTAGTCTGTCATCCTGTATGGTGAGTCTCTTCCATGACAGATATCCGTGCCTGTCATCCTGTATGATGAGTCTGTTCCTTGATAGGTACGTGCGTCTGTTATCCTGTGTGAGGAATTTGTTCCATGCTAGGTAGGTGCATCTGTTATCCTGTGTGGTGAGTCTGTTCCATGATAGGTAGGTGCGTCTGTTATCCTGTGTGGTGAGTCTGTTCCATGATAGGTACGTGAGTCTGTCATCCTGTGTGGTGAGTCTGTTCCATGATAGGTACGTGAGTCTGTCATCCTGTGTGGTGAGTCTGTTCCATGATACGTACGCGAGTCTGTCATCCTGTGTGGGAATCTGTTCCATGATAGGTACGTGCGTCTGTCATCCAGTGTGGTGAGTCTCTTCCATGATAGGTTCATGCGTCTGTCATCTTGTGTGGTGAGTCTGTTCCATGATAGGTATGGGAGTCTGTCATCCTGTGTGGTGAGTCTGTCCCATAATACATACGTGAGTCTGTCATCTTGTGTGGTGAGTCTTTTCCATAACAGGTACATGAGTCATGTATGGTGGTGGCGCCCAAGGCTAAACAGCATACAGATCACGGTATGCGACAGGCGAATTGTGACACGTTACAGTGTTTTTGTGTCCAGTCCCATTAATCATCGCTCACGAAACTGTTCCTTAAGTTTGATGTAAAATCAACGGGATATGTCAGGACAACATTTTTTACAGTTCTGATGTTATTTTGGTATCTTCTTCCTGTTGGCCAAAATCTGTTTTTAGAAAGTAGTCTCGCATCAGCATTAGTCTTGCCACATCGCATTGATAATTTATATACCCGTCCTCGGTATATTGTAGAGTATTCAGCCTACATCAAGACGACCACAACGACGACACGCAGCCCACGAAGGACCACCACGCAGATGATTGTGCTGCGGCCGCCATTTGTGGACGCCGTTCCAACGTCCAAGGTCTTTCCGCCAAAATCAAGCAGGGGGCACAACTCTAGGCCCAGCGATTCTTACAGGCCGATTACGTACCCTGAGCTATGGGGCCCGCAACAGTCTGGGCAAGGTGACTTGGCTTGGTGGAAGTTAGTGACGAGAGAGAGAGAGAGAGAGAGAGAGAGAGAGAGAGAGAGAGAGAGAGAGAGACAGAGACAGAGACAGAGACAGAGAGACAGACAGACAGACAGACAGACAGACAGACAGAGACAGAGAAATACAGAAAGAGTGTGTGTGTGCGTGCATGCGCGCGAGCGCGCGCGCGCGAGCGTGTGTGTGTGTGTGTGTGTGTGTGTGTGTGTGTGTGTGTGTGTGTGTGTGTGTGTGTGTGTGTGTGTGTGTGTGTGTGTGTGTGCGTTTATTAATTTATGCATATGCGTGTGTGAGTTTGTGAATGAGCGCCCATGTTTTGTGGTTTTGTTTTTGATTGGTTGTTTGTTTTGTTTGTGTGTGTGTGTGTGTGTGCGTGCGTGCGTGCGTGCGGCGTGCGTGCGTGCGTGCGGTGGTGTGTGTCGTGTTATGAGTGTGTGTGTGTATGTGTGTGTGTGTGTGTGTGTGTGTGTGTGTGTGTGTGTGTGTGTGTGTGTGTGTGTGTGTGTGTGTGTGTGTGTTTATTAATTTTTGCATATGCGTGTGAGAGTTTGTGAATTAGCGCCCATGTTTTGTGGGTTTTGTTTTTGATTGGTTGTTTGTTTGTGTGTGTGTGCGTGCGCGTGTGCGTGCATGCGTGCGTTCGTGCGTGCGTGCGTGCTTGCGTGCGCGCGCGCCCGCATATGTGTGTTATGTATTTATGTATGTACGTGTGTGTACGTGCGCGCTTGTGTTGTAAATTCACCCTTCAAATAAGCATACGCCACCATCGCACTTTCCGGTGTCGGTCACCAAAAGCACCTTTATCATACTCTATTGACTGCACCTTTATGATTCTCTGTTGACAGGACCTTTATGACACTCTGTTGACAGCACCTTTACGATGCTCTGTTGGCAGCACCTTTATGTCACTCTCTTGACAGCACCTTTATGATACGCCGATGACAGCACCTTCATAATGCTCTACTGACAGCACCTTTATAATTCTATGTTGACAGTACCTTGATATTATTCTTTTTTTTTTTTTTTTTTTTTTAGATAGGGACAACGTTACTCTTGATATTATGATATCTGTTGACAGCACCTTTATAATTGATACTCTGTTGACAGCACCTTTATTTTATGATACTCTGTTGACAGCATCAGTTATGATACTCTGTCGACAGGACCTCGCGGGGAGGTGATTCAGCCCAACGTGGGAGAGAAACGGGACTCCGGGTCCACCGCTCACAAGTTACACTCTCTCCTGCTCCTGCTGCACCCCGTACTCATCGGGGTACTCAGAGCCCTGGCGTCATGATGCGGAGAGTCGCTATACTCTTCATTCTGCAAGCCGAGTTCCTGTTGTCAGTATTGCGTTTCAGAACTGTAAAGTGGTGGGGATGGTGCAATGGCTACTGTTCTGGTACCTGGTCTGCAATGAGTGCATGTGTATGTAACCCCCGAGTTTTCTTTTTCAACACCAACGATTTGTTGCAAAATGTGCTTGGTTCAGAGACATGCAATCGAATTTTGTTTGATGAAACAGCGACAAGTGAATGATTATGTATCAACAATAATAACAAAACAAAACAAAAAACCTCGCTTGGCACAGGCTTATATTGTTTTAAGTTTAAATAAAATCAAGATCGGTTTTTCTCCATGTTAATTTCTAATTGCAATTTTGAAACGAGCTCGCCATCGTATATATAGAAAACTATCATGATTTCAGTTAGACTTTTGTTGTTCATAATCTATATTATCAACAACAAAAGTCTAACTGAAATCATGATAGTTTTCTTCTATGCTAATTTTTCTATTGTAATTTTGAGACGAAGTCACCAGCTACATAACTATAGTATATATTAACAACAAAAAGAATACAAAAGAATCAAGTACAATCGGAAATGAAAGCCAGAGAGAAAAATGTCACTAACGAGATTCGAACCAGGGGTTTGCTTTATGACAAGTCGAGCGCCTCATGGCCATCAGCTAAACTCGGTCTGTTCGTGGTAGCCAGGTTCTAAAGAAGAGGGCGGATGCGTTTGTACAGTTATGTCCATGATATCCAAAGGTCGGGTAAGGGCACGATTCCTACACAACTTCTCGTACCTTAATCAGTCATCCATGGCTTTTCTGTGATTACCTGACTTGAGAATGTGTTGAAAATCGATAATTGATTCTAAAATAGATATTTTACATGTAACTCCCAGTCAACCATAGCGTTTATACCAGGGTGAATATCGCCCTGATATAACCACGCTGGTTGACTGGGCGTAAAACACCAATTTACTTACTTATTTACCAGGGTGAATAGATGTGACGAATAACCGCAGTAATTACAACATAGTCAAACACGGTCTGTGCTCCAGTAATTAGATCAAAACCGCTCTCTGTCTCTGTCCCCCCCCCCCCCCCCCCCCCCCCCCCCCCCCCCCACACACCACACTCACTCCACACACACACTCACACACACACACACACACACACCACACACACACACACACACACACACACACACACACACACACACACACACACACACACACACACACACACACACACACACGCACGCACGCACGCACGCACGCACGCACGCACGCACGCACGCACGCACACACACACATTATAATTATGAAGTCGGTCTTGATTAGTCTGTCGTGTTTTTGTTTGTGTGTTATGATTGTTGTTGTTATTTTTTGTCGTACGAACGTGTGTATGAGTTTTGTTTGTTCGTTTGCTTTGCAAATGCAGTATTGTTCGTTGTCCATCTTTTCCTGACACCAGCAATGCCGGGCCGACTGGAACAGCCTGACTGTTCAATATAAATTTACAAAGTCCAGAATAACTCAAACGACTGTTTGCTCTTTCGAACACGAACGATTTTCTTTGTAATAATTATATTGTATTTTTGCAGCCGAATAATTAATTGATTAAATCGTTCGGTTACCTTTTGAGAGAGAGAGAGACAGAGAGAGAGAGAGAGAGACAGAGACAGAGACAGAGACAGAGACGGAGAGACTTGCGCTGAAACTCTCAGACCACTTCTCTCCTCATCAGCATTCGATTTGGCAACCATGGAATACTTGGCTGGCTGATGGAATCCACGATGATTCCAGTCTAGTTCCAGCTTTGAAATGAATGTAACTTGCTGCATTTGAATGCAGCTCTTGTACAATACATCCGTCGTCATCAATAAATGTCCGCTATTGCTTACTTTGGAAGTTGTGTTCGGAATCCACTGGTCTTTCTCTTTGCCTGTTGCTATGCGTTAGTTTGTGGCATCTATCACATCGGGATTTTTGGGGCGGAAATACTATCCGTTATGTTCTGATTACTTTTCGGGATTTGGGGGCAAAAATATTAGTCGTTACGCTCTGATTACTCTTCGGATTTTGGGACAGAAATACTAGTAGTTGTGCTCTGATTACTCTTCTGGTTTTGGGGGCGGAAATACTAACAGTTGTGCTCTGACTACTCTTCTGGTTTTGGGGGCGGAAATACTAATAGTTGTGCTCTGACTACTCTTCTGGTTTTGGGGGCGGAAATACTAATAGTTGTGCTCTGATCGCTTTTCGAGATTTGGGGATGGAAATACTAGAAGTTGTGTCCCGATTACTCTTAGGATTTTGGGGCGGAAATACTAGTAGTTGTGTCCTGATTACTCTTAGGATTTTGGGGCGGAAATACTAGTAGTTGTGCTTTGATTACTCTTCTGGATTTGGGGCGGAAATACTAGTAGTTGTGCTCTGATTACTATTCTGGATTTGGGGGCGGAAATACTAGTAGTTGTGTCCTGATTACTTTTAGGATTTTGGGGCGGAAATACTAGTAGTTGTGTCCTAATTACTTTTAGGATTTTGGGGCGGAAATACTAGTAGTTGTGTCCTGATTACTCTTAGGATTTTGGGGCGGAAATACTAGTAGTTGTGTCCTGATTACTCCTCTGGATTTTGGGGCGGAAATACTAGTAGTTGTGCTCTTATTATTATTCTGAATGTTGGGGCGGAAATGCTAGTCGTTATGCTCTGAATGCGCTTAGGGATTTTGGGGGCGGAAATACTAGTTCTTATGCTCTCATTGGTTGAAGCTGCTCGGAAGACCGACAACCCGGAACCCTCTCTGTTGACCAATTGTTGGCCAGTTGTTGACCAGCTGTGTCACTGTACCTCAACGCACAGCTGATCTCACTTCAGTATTGTTTTCTGCGGGAAGCGCGTTCCGAAATATTCACGTATTATATTCTGGTATGCTTTCAATTCTGATTTGTGCAAAGACCACTTACGGCTGTGTTGCTCCACAGCTGGATGACGTCAAATGAGGCGTCTACTGTGTCGATTTAATCAGTCGCATTGTTTTAAATTGGCCAATGACATCTGTTGTTTGTATTAGAACGATGTTTTACAGGATGTTATCAATTAACGCTGATGCTTTTGAATGATTTTCTTTTTCTGCTTTATATTCAAGCCGCAAAAACAGAGTTTCTGTAAACTGACTGCCAGCTACATTGTTTATATTTTTTGCAAGGTTTCATTCCACGGATATCTTTCAAGATATATCCACAGTCACAAACTTAAAAACCCTATTCAGTTGTGATTGAATAAATGAATAGATGGTTGAATGAGTATACGAATGGATGAAATGAATGAACAAACTTACGAAAGAGTGAATTTTTTGCATACAAATATAATATATATTCAAATTAATCAATGCGTCAAAATAATACTTTAAAAATATTATTTTGTCGCATTGATTAATTTGAGTTTTTTTTCTCCATCCACCCCAATTTATCAGTGCGAAACAATTAAGCAGTTACTGCATAAGCATCAATGAGAAAATTTCTCATTGATGCTTATGCAATAACTGCCTAATTGTATTTAATAAGATTTAATAGTCCCTGCGTGCTGAGTACAGCCTTGAAGAATCAGAACGCAGATTACACAAATAATGGATTGAGTAACTGAAGAAGGCATAATTCGCTGAATCAATCGACAGCGAACAATCAACACACAAGGGAGTTAATCAACATTATAAAGACTTCAGACAGACACAACAACAAATACCTGAGTCGCCTACAGCAACTCTCGAGTAAATACAAGGTACAAAAACTCCACCAGGGGTACATTCTCTGAGGCGAAACTTACCGTAGGCGGCTTGGGTCTTTGTTGTCGTGTTTGTGTGACGTCTTTCGAGCGCTAATTAACTCCCTTGTGTGTTGATTCCGCACGAGCGCTCCGGGCCTCGTTCTGTTTTAGATTGAATTGACATTCAGTACAGATAATTAATGATGCGGAATATGTGAGGAAAGAATACATGAACTGATCTTTTTCAATGAGTAGCAGGTGAATGTGATAATTAGTGTGCGTCGCACATACTCCGTTTTCCTGTTTCATGTTACACAGAATTTAAGCCACCTATGATTTTTGCTGTTGTTGTTTAGTGAATAATTATGTGAATTAGGGCAATATTGTGCGCCGTAATTATACTTTATTTGCCGGTTTGATGTTATACAGAATTGTTGCCGTCTATACGCCGTAAATGCCAGTTATCAGTCATTAATTATTGCTTTTACCTCAAATTTTGTTTTCCTTCTTCATTTCTGGGTATGCCAGCTAGTGCGTGTTTGTGTCTTACTTTGTGTTTTTGTTATGATAATAATTATGTGCATAATTATACAAAATCTGTTCCTTGAAAGCATGTTGTGGCAGTGTAACTGACAGAGACACTTAGAACAGTATTGCGAGTTCAGCATGTCTAAGTATAATGCAGTTGTTCTGGAGTCGACTGCAATCCGTTTTGGGTCAGCGACAAAAATCATCGTATTGACGCTTGCAAGGACGAGTTCTTTAAGAAAATCAATTCCCGTGGGATCATTTCCGTCGGCAACACGCTTGATTACCTTTCGAGGGCATTCAGCCTATGGACTTGAAGCAGTGGCTTGAAAAAGAGGGTTTAAATCAGTCCCACCAGTGGTGATCGAAGAACTGTCATCAAAGCTTGACTGGTTTTTAAGCACACGGTGTACATCTGAATAATCCTCGCTCGCGATACTCGCTCTAAAAGGAAGCTATAAGCATTTCTAGTAATTCTATCTTTTTACACTGAAGCAGCAAGTGAGATGTTTAAATCTCAATCTTGCTCCCTACGAGGCATGACGGGGAAGGTTTCACCAGGGTCAAACCCAGCCAGGCGTGCACTTCTAGGTGTTAGGAAGTTTGGAACCGTGCATTCAGAGTAAAACGGGCTTGACTGTGAAAGATTCCCCACCCCTTGGCCTTCATTTAAGCCAGCTATGTTTTAGCAAAGACACTATACTTACTGCTTTATTAAAAGATGAAACGGGTTAAATGAATGTACACGTACATACTCAGTCAAGCGTAAACTGCAACTGCCTGTGACCTATTCTCTCATCACTGGCCTCCGTTAATCCAGCTACTCCCAGCGGGGCCTCTGTTAAAGACTCATTTTACTGGCCGATTCATTAAAAGATGAAATGAACTCAGTAGCAATATAACAGACTTAGATTTAGTCTGAACTGAACTCTGCATATATATATATTGATATATTCGAGGTCTTATTGGTATGTTCGAGGTCTTATAATTGCAATAATAAAAATAATTGAGTTTGTTTCAGCAAAGCAACGGTAGAGTCAACGGCTGTGCAAATTAAACTGACTGTCCTTAGCGTGTCGCCAAGCAAATGAGCGCGTGCGATAAGCCTAATTATGTACAAATATGCTTATGCTGGCTTCATCCTATCTTTAGCGTTTTTTGTTGATGTTGTTGTAGTTGTTTGTTTTTGTTTTGTTTGTATGTTGTTTTTCTGTTCTTTTTCTATCAGTTGTTCACTTGCTTGAAGGAGTTGTGATCACATTCCTGCTTCAACTGCGCAAATGCATTAATTACATTGATTTTTACGGAATCGATTAGACAATAATATTCGATCGATTTTGGCCAAACAGAAGGTATATATATATTATATACACACACAAACATGTTTGCTTACTACCTCCACCCCACCTCCAACCCAGCCGGCGAGGCATAAGTGTGGCCATTGGATGGTGTTTACTTTTTGATAGAAGGTTGACCGTCCCATAACAGTTTCAAATTTGACAGTTGCAAGATGGTTCGCGTCCTATCTGAACCAGAGCAACACTTAGAAGTTTTAATTCCTGTTCTTGCTTCTTGTTATTGTTGTTACTAGAGGTGATGGCTTGTTGTTGCTGTTGTTGTTGTTGTTGTTGTTGTTGTTGTTGATTTTGCTGTCGCTGAAGATGGTTTCCTTGTGAAAGTTTACTTCATGAGAAGATACTGTGAGGGGTTGACGGGTTGTTATTCTCATTGAACGTTCCTGCCGTGTCAGCATTACTCGTTTTGCTGTGCGTCACGTAATCAGCGTTTAGGGTTCGCTTTACACCGTGAAAATGTTATATTTAATGGTCCTGAAGCGGTGTTTGCTACGGTTCATCATATTGTGGACAATTTTTTTGGTTGTTTTGGTCCTCAGACCATGAACTGTCGTATCCCTAACGCGCGCGCGCTCGCGCAAACACACACACACACACACACACACACACACACACACACACACACACACACACACACACACACACACACACACACACACACACACACACACACACACACACACACGCATGCATACATGCGTGCACGCACGCAATGAATGCACAAACCACAACGTCCACCCTTTCATGTCATATTTATACAAACTGGAGATGTACTTCGAATTACCCAGAACGATATCGCCAACGCCCCCCACTGCACGAAGACCCCCCCCCCCCCCCCCCCCCCCTTTCCGAAATGCACTTACGTATATACTTTACTTGTGAGACTGATCATCGATATCGCTTTGAGTCTCCCCCCCCCCCCCCCCCCCCCATCCCCTCCCAAAATGGAACATTGAAGGTTTCTCTATGTCGATCACTACTTTCATGTTTTCGAGATATTTAGTAGATTTAGTATCAGTTTGTTTTTATTATTGTCTAATATAGAAGAAGAAGAAGAAGCTGATGGTATGCAGTATATAAGTAGATTTTATTCACATAAAAGTGTTTCAATTGTATAATGCCATTGTTTCTCCAAGTCGAGTTGATCTTTGTGAATATTGTGATCAGACTAATTTGGTTTTCTTGTCCTCATGACCTCGTTGTTATCGTTAATCTCGTCTGTTCAAACTGTATTCAGGCAATGACAGAAAAAAGAAGAAAGAAAAAAAGAAAAGAGACAAGAATCAGCAGCTGAGAGCTGCATGTATATATCTAAAACTGTGTGAAATATTAACAGGGTTTGTTGAACTGTTGCATTTTATATATGACAATTTGTGTTCCCAGTTAAATAGGTGTATGCAAATATGTGTGAGCATTGTTGTTGCTGTTGTTGTTGTTGTTGTTGTTGTTGTTGCTGTTGTTGTTGCTGTTGCTGTTGTTGTTGCTGTTGTTGTTGCT